>VMDO01008736.1:0-81908 GCA_007922755.1 Pedetes capensis
CAAATTAACTCTAAATGCTAATGTAAAGAAATAGAGTTCTCTCACGTGTGTAATCCCAAGAGTAATTTTCTTCTCTTTTTGTATAATTATTAATTTATCCAATACATAATTTTGCATTTTTAAATGTATTTTATTTATTTAAATGTATTTAGGAAAATATAAATGTATAACTTTAAAAAATACATATATTTATCTCATGCACATTTAATTCATGTTTAATGTATAAATAAAAATGTATTAATATTTGTATTCTACAATCATTTAAAATACCATAAATATTTCTTCAATTAACAAATGTTCCCATAAATGGTCATATAAAATAGGTTTAAAGATGGCCATATCCTTCTGCTTGGTACCAGTAACGTCATCTCATATGGCAAAAGGATTTAAAGGTGTGGTTATGTTAAAGATTTTTTAAAGGTAGAGATTTTCCTTAATTATCCAAATGAAACTCGTGTGGACATAGGTGTTGTATAAGATGGAAACAGCAGGGCTGGTATTATAACTCAGTGATAGATTGTCTGTCTAACTTGTGTGAACAATGGGTTCAATCTCCAGCACTGAAAAGGAAAGAAAACTTCATTTGTATAGTCCATGGAGCAATGCTAGATAGAATCAACTCAAAAAGTGTATATAAACTTAGAAAAAGAAATAAAACTTTACACAATATGAAAGAAAATATTCTTATATAAACAGCTAAGAAATGTAAGGAAATCACTGAAATCTAATAGTTCTCATTGAGTTTGATATAATTATTACTGTTTTCCTATAGAGTTTAATTAAGTTTATTTTGTATAATAAAATGAAAAATTTAAAACTTACCATAGTATGCTTAAAATATATTAGATGTTATGGCTAACTCATAATAGATTCTACCCACTCCTCAGATGTATTTTTCTGATTTTAAAAGAATGCCAATTTTTTTTTATTTTATTGTTGTTTGTTTATTTTATGTAGCAGAGGCTAGTCTCAAACTCATAATCCTCTTGCGTCAGCCTCCTTAGTGCTGTCAATACAGGTGTGGACCACCATGTTCAGAAACATATAATATTTTTAAATGACTTTATTTTAATCAGTATATAATATAATGTTGATTCTACAATACAATATTGATCCTACAAATTAATGAGTAAGGGAGGTCTTTCCATGTTCTGTTGGGTTCTTCAATAATGTCAGTGTTTTATAGTTTTAAGTTTAGAAGATTTTACCTCCTTGGTTAGATTTATTACTAGGTTTTCTTTTTATTATTAATTTTGATGTTATTGTGAATGGCATTGTTTTGTTGATTTCTTATACAGAATAATTGCTACTAGTATATAGAAATGCTACAGATGTCTGAATGAATTTCAGAATTTTCTATCCGACAACTTAACTGAATGAATTTATCAACTACCAGGGTATTTGGGTGGACTTTTTTTTTTTTTTTGATGTTTTAAGTATAGGATCATGTCATCTGAAAACAGATAATTTTACTTTTTCCTTTCTTATTTGTAACCATTTTCTATATTTCTCTCACCTTTTTGCTGTGGCTAAGAATTTAATTACTATATTAAATAGGAGTGGAGACACTGGATACCCTTGTCTTATTCCTAATTTTGTTGTTGTTGTTGTTGTTATGGGCCGTCGAATCAAGTCTGACTCATAGTGACCCTATGTACAGCAGATCGAAACACCTGCCGATTCTGTGCCAGGAAAATGACCTTATTTATGTTTAAGCCCATTGTTGCAGACACTGTGTCAATCCATCTGGTGGAGGGTTTTCCTCTTTTGCATTGATCTGCCACTCTCCCAAAAATGATGTCCTTCTCCAGGGATTGATCCCTCCTGACTACATGTCAGAAATATGGAAGACGCAGTCTGGCCATTCTTGCTTCCAAGGATCACTCTGGTTGCACTTCTTCTAGGACAGATTTGTTGGTTCTTTTAAGAGGCAGTCCATGGTATATTCAGTAGATGTCTCCAGCACCACAATTCAAAAGCATCAATTCTTTTCCTGTATCTCTTGTTCAATGTCCAGCTTTCACAACCTTATGATGCCACTGAAAATACCATGGCATGAGTCAGACGCACCTTCGTCTTCAATGTGACATCTTTGCTTTTCAATAAACTAAAGAGATCTTTTGCCACAGCTTTTCCTAGAGCAATGCGTCTTTTGATTTCTTGACTGCTGCTTCTGCAGGTGTTGATCATAGAGCCAAGCAAAGCAAAATCTTGGACAACCTCAATCTTTTCTCCACTGATTGTGAAGTTGCGTGCTGACCCAGTCATAAGGATTTATGTTTAGTTGATGTTTGGTCATAACCCATATTGAAGGCTATGATCTTTGATCTTCATCAGTAAATGTTTTAAATCTTCTTCACTTTCAGCAAGCAGAGTTGTGTCATCTGCATAACGCAGGTTGTCAATGAGTCTTCCTCCAATCTTGATGCCACGTTCTTCCTCATAAAGTCCAGCTTCTTGGATTATTTGCTCAGTGTATAAATTGAAGAGATAGGGTGAAAGTATACAGCCCTGATGCACACCTTTCTCAGCTTTAAACCACTCAGTGTTTCCTTGTTCTATTCGAACAACTGCCTCCTGGTTCATGTACAGATTTCTCATGAGCACAACAAGGGGTTCTGGTATTCCCATTTTCCAAAGTGTTATCCATAATTTATTATGATCCACACAATCAAATGCTTTTGCATAGTCAATAAAACATAGATAGACATCTTACTGATATTCTCTGCTTTCAGCTATTATCCACCTGATGTCAGCAATGATGTCCCTGGTTCCCCGCCCTCTTCTGAATCCCACTTGATTTTCTGGCAATTCCCTGTCTATATAGTGCTGCAGTCACTTCTGAATGATCTTTAGTAGAATTTTGCTGGTGTGTGATATGAATGATATTGTCCGATAGTTTGCAAATTCAGTTGGATCCCCTTTTTTGGGAATAGGCATAAATATGGATCTCTTCCAGTCAGTTGGCCAAGTAGCTGTTTTCCAACTCTGTTGGCATAGACATGTTAACACCTCCAGTGCTGCATCTGTTTGTTGAAACATCTCTATTGGTATCCCATCAATTCCCAGAGCCTTGTGTTTCACCAGTTCTTTCAAGGCAGCTTGCACTTCGTCCTTCAACACCATTGGTTCCTCTTCATATGCAACCTCTTGGAATGGTTGGTCATCTAACAATTCTTTCTTGTATAATGACTCTCTGTATTCTTCCCATCTTCTTTTGATGTTTCCTACACCATTTAGTATTTGCCTTGTAGAATCTTTCACTCCTGCCACTTGAGGCTTGAATTTTTTCTTCACTTCCTTAAGCTTGGGAAACGCAGAGGGTGTTCTTCCCTTTTGGTTTTCTGCCTCCAGCTCCTTGCACATGTTATTATAATATTCGTTTTTTTTTTCTTCTCGAGCTGCCTTCTGAAATCTTCTGTTTAGTTCCTTAACTTCATCATGTCTTCCTTTTGCTTTAGCTGCTAGATGTTCGAGGTCAAGGTCCAGTGTCTCTTTTGACATGTAATTTGGTCTTTTCTTTTTTTCTTCTTTTTTAAAGAACTTTTTGCTTCCTTCTTGAATCATATCTTTTATGTCATGCCACAACTCTTGTGGTCTCCTATCATTTTTGTCTAGTGCATTAAACCTACTTTTGAGGTGGTCTCTGAACTCAGGTGGGATATACTTAAGGTCCTACTGTGGCTCTCGTATACTTGTTCTAATTTTCTTCAGCTTCAGTTTGAACTTGCATATGAGAAGTTGATGGTCTGATCCACAGTCAGCACCTGGTCTTGTTTTGACATTTTGTACAGAGTTTCCATCATCTCTTGCCACACATGTAGTCAATTTTATTCCTGTATGTTCCATCTGGTGAAGTCCATGTGTATAGTCTCTGTTTATGATGTTGAAAAATGTATTTGCAATGAAAAGGTCATTGGTCTGACAAAATTCTATCATGCGTTCTCCAGCTTAGTTTCTGTCACCAAGACCATATTTTCCAACTACTGAGCCTTCTTCTTTGTTTCCAACCTTTGCATTCCAGTCACCAGTGATTATCAGTATGTCTTGATTGCATGTTTCATCTATTTCAGGTTGCAGAAGCTGATAGAAGTCTTCCCTTTCTTCATTTGTGGCCTTAGTGGTGGGCACATAAATTTGAATAATAGTCATATTAACTGGCCTTCCTTGTAGGCGTATGGATATTATTCTATCACTGACAAGACTGTATTTCCATGACAGATCTTGAAATGTCTTTTTTGATGATGAATGCAAGCCCATTTCTCTTTAGTTTATCATTCCCAGCATAGTAGACCATATGATTGTCTGACTCATAATGGCCTATGATGGTCCATTTTAGCTCACTGATGCCTAGAATGTCAATGTTTATGTGCTCCATTTCTCTTTTAACAATTTATGATTTGCCTAGATTCATACTATGTACAGTCCATGTTCTAATTATTAATGGATGTTTACAGTTGTTTCTCCTCATTTTGAGTTGTGCCACATGAACAAGTTGAGCACCCTCGGGCTTTACTCCATTTCCGTCATCATGGTAGACTCTACTTGGAGGAGGCAACTCTTTCCCAGTAGTCTTTTGAGTGCCTTCCTACCTGGGGGCCTCATTTTCTGGCACTATATCTGACAGTGTCTCTTTGCTATTCATACGGTTTTCAATGGCTAGTTGTTTCGGGAGTGGCTTGCCAGGTCCTACTCCATAGTCTGTCTTAGTCTGTAAGCTCAGCTGAAAACGTGTCCACCATGGGTAACCTTGCTCCTGTCCAAGGTTACAGTAGCAGATCTCTGAGCCTCATAGCAACACACAAACCCCCACATTGTGGCAAACTGACAGACGTGATTCCTAATTTTAGGGGAGATGTTTTTTTTATTTTTTCCCATTTAGGATAATGATTATTGTATGTAACATTTATTAGGATAAGGTATGTTTTTTCTATTCCCAGTGGTTTTTTTTTTTTTTGGGGGGGGGCTTTTATCTGAAAGGATGTCAAACTTTGTCAAAAGCCTTTCTTGCATCTATTGAGAAAATTATATAATTGCCATCTCTAAGTCTATGTAATTGCTATATTCCACCTATTAGTTTGCATATTGACCAATCTTTGCATCCCTAGAATGAAACCAACTTGATCATGATGTATGATCTTTTAAATGTGATTTTATACTTGGTTTGGAAGTACTTGGGAATTTTTTCATGTATGTTTGTAATTGTTAATTCTGATCCCTGAAGCAGAAAATCCAACCTAAACAAACTTATGAAGGAAAGTGATTTGTTGAAGGGTCATAGTTAGTAGATCAGTACCTAATGGTGATGTGTGAGGCATGGTAGTGGCAAGAGGCAGGGCCCATGGCTGATGACCTTACATATTTGTGAGCAGGAAGCAGAGAGACACAGCTGAGATATAGTTCTAGGGTAAAAACTTCCAAAGGCCCACACCCAGTGACCACACTTCTGCAAAACTAAGATCAGTCTCCCAAGTTCCCTGACCTCCACAAACAGTGCCACCCGCAGGGGACCAAACCTTAAAGCACAGGACCTTTGGGGAACACTTTATGTTTAACCCGT
This sequence comes from Pedetes capensis, assembly GCA_007922755.1. NCBI lineage: Eukaryota > Metazoa > Chordata > Mammalia > Rodentia > Pedetidae > Pedetes > Pedetes capensis. The sequence continues at coordinate 5,561 of VMDO01008736.1, forward strand.
GAAAACAATTAAATAAATTGGTGTTTAGTTTTCTTTCTATGTTTTGTCCTTATCTGGGTTTGTTATCAGCATGATAGCTTCATAGGATGAGTGTGGATAAAGTCCTTCCCTTTCTGTTTTATGAAATAGGTTTAGGAGCATAGATATTAATTCTCCTTTAAATGTCTGATAGAATATGCCAGTGAATCCACCAGGTTCTGAGATTTTTCATTGTTGGAAGACTATTATTGTTTCAATTTCACTGCTCATTATAGATCTTTTTAAGTTGTTTATATCATCTTTGATCAATTGTTAGGTAATATAAGTTAAGAATTTATTCATTTCTTCTAGATTTTCTAATTTTTTAAATATTAGTTTTCAAAGTATTCCCTAGTGATCCTACATCTGTCATTGGTATCTCTTGTCATGTTTCCTTATTCATATCAAATTTTATTAATTTAGATCTTCTCTGTCATTTGGGTAACTTGGATAAGAGGTTGATCTTGTTTATTTTTTAAAAGTCACCTATTTTATTGATTGTTTTGTTCCATTAGTCTCAATTTCATTTATTTCTGCCTTAATTTCATTATTTCTTTCTGTCTACTAATTGTAGCTTGTCTTCATAAGGCTTTCCATCTTCTTATATCTTCTGAGATTTCTTTCTTTAATGTTTTGAAGTCAAGGTCACTTCATGGGTGTGTGGAGGGAACAAGAGTGCACATGCCCACTCTGAGAATTGATCTGATGTTCCAGTAGAGAGCATAGAGTGTGTCTAGCATTTATCAATACCCTGAAGGAAGATAGAGCTCACAAAGAACTAGGTGAAAGACACTTAAAAGGAACAAAGTAGTCCTGGTTGGTTTTTTCTTTATTTTGTTTTGTTGGTTTTTGTATTGTTTTGGTTTTTCTTTTGTTCTCATATTACTTTTCTCTTCATCTTTTTTTCTCTTCCTTTCCTTCTTTAGACTTAACTACCTTTCTTCACCCTTCTGAATAGTTGAAATTTTTAACAATTATTCTTTTTAGGTTACCCAAGTTTATCAATAATAATACTATCAATATATCCCAAATTTATTTGTTAAAAAAAATCAAGATTTTTATATTTGTATTTTCTATACCTCTTTCAATATTTGTATACACACACACACATACACACACACACACACAAACAAACAAAAAAAAAACAGTAGATTTATATTTTTGCCCTCTCTTTTCTTATTCATTCTCCAAAACTCCTCCTTTGGCTTGCTCTTCTTCCTTATTCCTATCTAATTCTGTTCCTTCCTCTACTCCATACCCACCTGTCTATCTGGCTTCCATCTCTCTGCCATCAGTATCTATACTATACTCAATATACATCTACAAAAACCATTTCTCACTAACAATACCAACCCTTTCTCATAGGCAACTTCTTAAATAATACCTGGCCCCAAACAAGATTAACTGTAATTATAAATGTGAATTTGTCCAAAGTCATTAGTTTAGTAGCAGAACCCTTTCTATTCTCTGAGTGATACCAGAGACCAAGATCTCTAAAGAAGGCATTAAAGTAAGGATAATCCCACATATATAAGGCAGAGATAGCCAGACTAACCAGTACCCAAAACTCAACCCCGAACCATAAGAAATATGAAAAACCAAAATGAATAAATTCCTCTTATTGACCATAACCCTTTAATACCTGAAACTGATGATACTCAAATGATAAATATGGCAAAGAATTTAAAAGTCTGCTTATAAGAATACTAAAAGACATCAAAGACAGCACAACCAAGAGATTTAATGCCATTGAAACACAGGACAAAAAAAGTGTCTAATGTATAAAAATTTTCAACAAAAAGATGATGATCCTGAGAAAGAACTAAACAGAAATGCCAGAATTAAAAATACACAGCCATTCAAGTAAAAATGCTATGAGAAAGTGACCATGCAGACTGGATGAAGCAGAAAACAGAATATTAGGGACAGGAGAAAAGGACAAAGTTCCTTATTCTGATACCTAGAAGGAGAAAAATATTTAGTACTTTTTATTTATTTTGTATGAGGATTAATGAACCAAAAAGCAAATAAAAATTATTAATTTTTGTTTTAGACAGGATTAATGAATTGACTGGGATTTAGCTCAGTTGGTAGAGTGCTGCTCTGTGCTCTGTAAGGCCCTGGAATTGAGCCCCAGCACTGTAAAAAATGAGATAAGGACCTGGCAGCCCACTCATGAAATAATCCTGAAACAACCAGCCATTGAAAACCCTCCATAAGGTTGCTATGACTCAGATCTGACTCTATGTCACCTAACAACAACAACAAGGACTAATGAAAGAGTCTGCTTACTGGTTCCTAATTCCAACTTCATCACTTTAAATTCAGAAACTGTAAATAGGTATTTAGAAATATAAATATAGTTAGTTCATTATTTTGTTTAAACCATTAAGTATTTTCCAAATCTTCTCCAAACTACTATCATTATTTTCAATTTAAAGTCCATACTTCCTTAAGTAGTATCCAGAACATGTTGCTGTTGTTGTTATTATTGTTGTTGCTGTTGTTAGGTGTTGTCAGGTCTGGTCTGACTCATAGTGACCCTATGTTCAACACAATGAAATATTCCTTCATTCTGTGTCAGGCACGTGATCTTATTTATAAGCCCATTGTTCCAGACACTGTGTCAATCCATCTAGTTGAGGGTTTTCCTTTTTCTTTTCCTTTTTTTCTTTCTTTCTTTCTTTCTTTCTTTCTTTCTTTTTTCTTTTTTTTTTCTTTTTTTTTTCTGGTTGATCTGCCTTTCTCTCAAACATCATGTCCTTCTCCAGGGATTCCTCCCTCCTAACTACATGTTAAAAATACATAAGATGAAGTCTAACCATCCTTGCGTCCAAGGAACACAGGTTGCACATCTTCTAGGATGGATCTGTTGGTTCTTATTGAAGTCCATGGTATATCCAGAAAATGAGGTATTTGAATATTTTATAATCTTAGCTTGCTAAAACATGTACTTTGGAAAGAGAAAGCTTTAATAGAGTGAGAGATAAAAAAATTATCCTTGATTCCTAGGAAGAAATAAACACTCATGGTGCTAATAGGCAACTGTTATGGCCAGTTACTGAAGGTAATAAATCTTGCCTCTCTTACTTAGAAATTATTTATCAAAGTACTAGGGAGTGGCTTACTAGATATGTAAGAAAAATGTCAATTGGCCCCAGTGAAATATGCCATCTTTGATTATCACTATCTATAATATTAGTTGCCTGCAGCTGTAGCCCTGTGGCATCCGATCCCGTCAGATCTCGGAAGCTAATCAGGGTCGGGCCTGGTTAGTACCTGGATGGGAGACCGCCTGGGAACACCAAAAGCTGTAGGCTTGGGAGAAGGTCCTGGCAACCCCCTCCCAAAAATCAGTCTGCCATTGAAAACCCTATGAACAACAGAGAAGCACTGACAATAGTGTTTCCCCTGTTGTACAGAGGGTCGCTATGAGTCAGGTACCAACTTGACAGCACCTAACAACAGCAACAACAACATAATATTAGTTAAAATGAAAGTAAAGGAGAATGATAGGACAAACCCTGACACTGATCCTCCTTCAAGTTGGATTCTAGCTATCCTATGGTATAGTCCTTAGTCTCTAATCCTTTTCAAAGAGCAAAGTTAATCTGTAATGATATTGATATCCATTGAAAGAATGCCACCCAAGGTCACAAAGTGATTAGCATCAATGAATGCATATCCTGATGTTCATCCTTTAGGTGGCTACCTGGTTCCATTAAAAAAAGTGGAATTTACTAATCTAAAACAATGTGGAGGTGGGTTGAATCTAAACATATTCCTGTCTGTCCAGATTCCCTTTGCATTTTTATTCCAACTCTTCTATTCTTGTGCTACTTGGGGGCCTCTTTCAAACTTGTCAGGATGAAATAAAAAAAAGTTTGCTTGTATTTTTGCCCATAACAGAAAAATCTTTAAAGTATTAGTATATTAAGGGTCCACAGTATAATCTTTCTATTTTATGTACAAGGGCTTGGCACAAAGTAAGCAGTAAATATGTTTTAAAATGATAAAACTGGGAACAATGTTTTTGAAATGTAATTTTAATATTAAATTAATTAAGTTTCTAAAATAATTCTATATCCTCTAATAGTTGTCTTCCATCTAAAATAATATAACTATTTATACATAAAATTGATTACTTCATTTTAACTTCAAAGGATGAATTTTGCTATGTACTTTCTCACAAGCATATAGCTTAAGAGCTTTAGGTACATCACTAAGTTTTTGAGTCCACTCTAATTTTTTAATGTAGGCACTTATCATTATAAATGCCCTTCTCAGAGACTCCCTATATTGTATTCCATAGGTTCTGGTAGATTGTGTTTTCATTTCATTTTATTCTAAGTATTTACAAACTTTTTGATTTCTTCAAGTATCCCTTTGTCACTTAAGAGTATATTGTTCATCCTCCATGTATTTGTGTAATTTCTGTAATTTCTATAGCTGTTTATTTCTAGTTTGTTTCATTATGACTTGTAAGATACACAAAATTATTTTGATTTTTCTGAATTTATTCAAACTTGATGTATGGCCTAAGATGTGACCTATCACAATAGCCATGATATGAAATAAACCTAGGTATCTATCAATGAATGAATGGTTAAAGAAATTGTATATTTACACTATGAAGTTTTATTCAGCCATATAAAAGGACAAAAGTGTGACATTTTCTGGAAAATGGATAGAAGTCGAGGTCATCATTTTGAGCAAAACAACAGACACAGAAAGATAAACATTGCATGTTTTGTTTCATATGTGGACATCAGACTTAATTATATACTCATAATAAAACATATAGATCATGAAAGCAGATGAGACCTAAGTAGGGAAAGATAACGGGCTAAAAGAAGGAGGAGGGGCCAAGTGGAAAGCATAAGCCTGGGAAGAGAGTAAGTATCACTATATTGCCATTATGGAAAAATCAGGATGTACAAATATAAGTTGAAATAGTCAAAAAAGACATGCAATTAGATAGGAGACCATTGGTATGGAGATAGGGCATGGGGGAATGTGGAAGTGAATGTAAGAAGTATGAAATGAAATCCATGTATGGAAATGTTAAAATGAGACTCATTAAGTTGTACATTAAAAATCATCACTAATAAAACAAAAAAGGGCATACATTCACTGAGGCCAGCACTATTTCATTCTCTGAATCTGATGTTACACTTTGACAGTACAAACCTCTACACAACATACTATCCATAACAACAAATCAAAGTATATAAAATTGTATTCCTGGAAAATTTGTTCTGTATTACTTTCCTTTGAATCCTCAATATATCAAAAAGTTATTGTCACACAAAAAGAACTCAAAATATGTTGTATGAATAAATGAGTACATAGATAAATTATAAACTTTCCCACTTACAGGCCACATTTTAAATGTATTCTTTATAGACACTGTGTTAAAGTAGGTATTTTTGAAATTTGGGGAATATATTGATCTCATCACTCTGTGGCAGGTTCTGTACCATTTTCATTGTATAAGGTACTAGAAGGCTGTTTTCCAAGAATGTCTAGTATGTATTTCAACAGCCCTTCTGAGAATTCATAATCACTCTGTAGAAGCTCATGGTTGCATTCTTTTCTCTGCCACCTGCAGCTCTGACATTCTTTCATATTTCACTGCATTCAGGAGAAATCAAGCTGAACTCATTCATAAAACAAAGCTCTTTCCAAACTCTGTAGTAAAGCAAAATGAAAAAGCTTTCCTTTGGCAGATGAGAGATCTTTCCTGGTGAATTTAATTACATAGTCCATTAGGAAAGGAAATATATATCATGCCAACTTTATTCCGCACATGGCTCTTGCATTTGGTTTTAGGATTGAATTATCTTCAATAGTTGATTTTGGGGTGTTTCCATAAAGAAAATGTGAATGCATGTCCAAATGTCAGGTCATTTGTTCATGGAATGAACATTTATTGCACATATCCTATGTTGAAATAATATAATAGAGAAGTTTATATTCTACTAAAAATATTTTATAAAATAATGAAAAAATCTGATAATCTCTATAAAATGAATCTACAATGTGTGTAAACTTTTGTGAGTGTGCAAGATAGAGGAAATAACATTTTCTTGGTGTCTCGCCATCAATAACATAGTTAAATATTTGAGATGATACTTCAAGTCCATGTTTTAAGTTGCAGTATGTAGTATGTAGAGGATGCACATATAATAATATAGGATAATTTTTCCAACGCTTTATAGTGCTTCTCATTAAACCTATGTTCATCATTTGCATCTTTCTAAGCAGAATCACCAGAGAAACTACCAATTAATTAGAATTATGTAGATATTTCCTCAAGATAGTTTTAATGAAACTTTACTAACATATGCCAAACTCTAATGAAACTTGTTAGAACTTTAATAAAGAGTAACTGCCAAGAATATTCAGCAGAGACATCAAGAATTGTTGTTGTTTTTAGGTGCAATCAAGTCCAGTCCAATTCATGGTGATTCTTATAGGTTTTTCAAGGGCTGATTGTTTCCAGGTTACTGCGGGAGTGGGAGTGGATTGCCACTTCCTCCTCCACTTTTTGCAGTGCTGGGGATTGACCCCCTGTCCTCCGGGAGTGCAGAGCAGCACACTACACATTGAGCTAAACTCCAGTCCCATTGAGAAGAAATGCAATGAAAAAGTCACATTTATTTACAACATGACTTCCTTCAACCATATCAATACCCTCAAAATAAATTACATCTTTGTGTGCATATATATATGCATATATATGTAAGACTGTGTTTATGCTACATAGTTTTATTAAGTTTTAGTTATAAAAGTAAATTTAGTAGAGAAATTTTAGTAGGAGGAAAGTCAATTTTTATTTGCAAACTATACAGCGTTGTTAAATATGATTATAATGTTTCTTGCATGTTCATGATAGAGGAGTGCAAAATTAACAACTTCTAACACAAGGAATGCATTTTAATAATATTTATATAATTAACCCATTATAAAAATATGGAGTTTATATTATATATCTGAAAAAGAAAACTTATACATGCTCATAATGAGGCAAATTAGCATAAAGGTAGAAATATATACAACCTTTATTAATATAGTGATCCTTTATGATTAAATAGTCCACTAACACAAAAATGTGGTTTTCTATATAATACTTTAAATATGATTCTTACACAATAATATCTTAAGAAAGAAGCAGGACTTTTCTATTTAAATAACTTCTTTGGGGACTTTTTGCTTGTACTTAAGTTTAGATTGTATTTTATGAATCCACAGTGATTTTATCTTATAGTGATTTACGCTGTGTTTTCATTACTGTTATCTCATTTTTGATTAGGCATTAGTGGTTTAACTTACCTGATGGACTATGAAACTGTTGTTCATAGGATAAATATTAGCATCATTTATTTTCTATGACATTTTTATGTGGGAAGTAGTGCTCCTAAAATAATTGCAAGATGATCTGGAACTGTTAATTCCACAAAGTTCATTTGTGATTTCATTGAAATTCTTTGGGGTACAATGATTGCCAATTAATTTATGCAATGTAATGAGTGCTTCATTTTGCTTGCTGGGAATTAAAAATATGCCTACATTGTAGCTTTGTGCTTTTGCAGAGACTAACATATTCTTTATTGTTCTATACAAAATGATAGTGAAATTGGTTTCCAGATATTATGCCTTCACATTTTTATTAAGAATAACAGAACTAGAAAGAAATTGGTGCCATATTTTCCCAAAGCATAATAACATGAATTACATTATTTATTAGTCTTTTGAGTTATCTGTATTTTTTCTCATAACATATTATATAGTTTTATTTTATCATCAAATGATATTTGGTTGTCTACTGTGATTTTACTTCCCTTGAGGTGTTATTTGAAATTAAGTTACTCTTGTTGCATGTTTATTCTTAAAACTATTGACAATCTCTTTGCAGTTCACCAAACTTTAGTTGTGCTTGACTTCTCATTTTGACTAAGCATCATCATTTCATTCAGTCTTTGGCCTGTTTAGTCCAGTTTTATCAAGAATCCATCCATGCTTGATATGTAACCATCCTGATTTTCCTTTAGCAAGGATCCTTTTAAATGAGTTTACCAAAATGATTCCCTAAATTGAATGTCTCCTTGTAGTATCTTTCCATTTACAGTACCCCTCATCCTCTTCCGTGGCTATATATTCCTGTTTCTGCTTGCTTTATATACGGTTGAATCCAATCACCCTCCTCTGTAGCAATACTCTTATTTCAAAATTCATGATAATGACAAAGTAAGACTAAGTATATACATATGTCTTAAAAGACCCTTGGATAAATCTATTTAATATTTGTTTATATTTTTAACCTATTTAATTTATCCACCATATAAACATTCTGTGGTTCCATTTCTTCATTTTACAGGAAGTGATTCAGTGTCTTATTCCCTTGCTATCTCAAGGGGACCTTTCTTCCATCTCAAATTCTCTTCTTCTAGTTTCATGAAATGGAAATTTATGGACTCTACTCTCAATTTTTTCATAAAATCTTGTGTAAATACATTTGGGTCTTATAAATATGTTCACAGTTCTATCTTATATAAAATATTGTTTGGAAGAGATTTAAGGAATGAGTTTTTTCAGATTATATTCTTTTGTGCTGCTCTTACACTATCAAAAAGATTTTATTATTTTTGTAAAAATATTTAGAAATATATTAATGGCATTAAATTATCATGTAAATGGATTTGCACACAATTTTGTTCACCTTAATGGCATATCTTTCTTTTACTTTTGTCTTTTTTATTTCTCCTTCTCAAGAATGCAGGTAGGCTCTATTGTAGAGAAAGATTATAATGTATCAGATCTCTGAAAAACATTTTTAGATAAGTGAACTAATTTACATAATAAGAAAACCATATTCTGTGTACATACACTGAAAGTCAGCATCAAAACTAGAATTTTGTAATTAATCAAAAATCTGTAATAAATATAATACATTAAATAAAATTTTTATATTTTTATACTTTGTTCAATCTCTACCTTTTTAGTGTGACTTTAGGAGGCAAAAATTTAATGTTTAAATCCCCATTTTTTTAACTTTACATAGCACTGCTAACAAGCAGTAAAAGAAGTTTGGGTGCAATAATAAATGGCAGCAAAATTCTTTATGCATTAAGTGCATGAATATGATGATGTCTATGAAGAAGATGTAAGACAGTAGAAGATTGAGGAATGTCAGCAATTGTGATTATCTTCCCTCTGCCTCAAATAATATAAATTATATCTGGGATTTCCTTTCTGAAAATAAAATCTAGTTACATTATATATAGGATGCCTGCAGCCATACTGCTGTGGCATCTGACCCCTTTGGATCTCAGCAACTAGACAGGGTTGGGCCTGGTTAATACTTGGATGGGAGACCTCCTGGGAACACTAGGTGCTGTAGCCTTGGGAGAAGGACCTGGCAACCCACTCCCAAAAAACAGCCATTGAAAACCTATGACTAGCAGACAAGCACTAATAATACTTTTTTATCTGCTGTTCATAGGGTAGCTATGAGTCAGACACCAACTTTATGGCATATAACAACAACAACAACATATATAGAATATAAAAATTTTCTGAAATTTCTTCTGTTTATAACCATGATGCTTCATCTAATACTGAGACCACGAATTTCCTTTTGGTTTGTGGCAATCAGTAATAGTTTAACAAAAATACATCCTATACATATTATTTTTAATGTTTCAAATCAGAGGTTTTATTTTGTTTTGTTTTGCCAGACGTGGTGGTGTACACCTGTGATCTCAGCAATTTGGAAGGATACAGGAAGATCACAGATCTGAGGAGAGAGGTAGGCTGTGCAATTTAGCTAGATCCTGTCCCAAAACAAAAACATAAATAGGGAGTTAAGGGTGCAGTTCAGTGGTGGAGTGCTTGCCTACCATACGCAAGGCCCTGGATTCAACTCCCTAGTACTGAAAATTAAATTAATAATAATAATAACTTTCCAGCCTCTGCTCCATTAGCTATCATGTATTGAGTACACAGCCAGTCACATATAGAATAATCAGAATTTACCAAATATATATATATATATATATATGACTTTTTTTTCTTTAAGGTAGATCTAGCTCCATATGTAAGAGAGAACATGCTGTATTTTTCTTTTTGAGTCTGGACTATTTCACTTAAAATAAAGATCTCCTGCTCCATCTATTTTCCCGCAGATGATGTAATTTTATTCTTATTTACTGGGGAATAATATTCCTTTAATGTCTGCAGCTGTAGCTCTGTGGTATCTGATCCTGTCAGATCTCGGAAGCTAAGCAGGGTCAGGCCTGGTTAGTACTTGGCTAGGAGACCGTCTGGGAACACCAGGTGCTGTAGGCTTGAGAGGCGGACCTGGCAACCCACTCCCAAAATCAATCTGCCATTGAAAATCCTATGAACAGCAGAGAAGCACTGACAATAGTGTTTTGCCTGTTATATGTATAGTCGCTATGAGTCAGACACAGACTCCAGGGCACCTAACAACAAGAACAACAACAACAATATCCTTTGTGCATGTACACCACATTTTTTAATCTATCCATCTATTGAAGGACATGTGGGTTGATTCAATACCTTTGCAATTCTGAAGACTGCTGCATTAAATATGGAAGGTCAGGTGTTCCTGTGCTATGATGACTTATTTTCCTTTTGGTATATTCCTAGAGGGAGAAGGGCCTGGCAATCCACTCCCAAGGCAATCCCTAAACAGCCATTGAAAACCCTATGTGGATCATTGAGTTGGATACCGACTCGAGAGCACCTAAAAACAACAACATATTCCTAGAAGTGGTACAGATGATCAAAAGATAGTTCTATTTTTACTTTTCTGAAGTGTCTCCATATTGTTTTCCATGGTGAATGAAATAATTACAGTCTCAGCAGAAGTGTAAAAGTGTTCCTTTTTCTCTACATCCTCACTAGTTTTGTTGTTTATTTTGTTAATCTTGGTCATTTTTACTGTTGTGAGATGGAATCTCAGTATAGTTTTGATTTGCATTTCCCTGATGGCTAGAGATGTTGAACCCTTTTTGATGTATTTATTCTCCATTTGCATATCTTCTTTTGTTAACTGTCTATTCAGTTCCAGTGCTCAATTATTTATTGGATTCTTTGTTACTTTGGCAATTAATTTTTTGAGTTTCTTTTTATATTCTAGATAGTAATCATCAGTTAGATGTGTAGGAAGTAAAGATTTTCTCTTATTCTGTGGGCTCTCTATTGTTTTCTTTGCTGTACAAAAGAATTTAATTTTATGTAATCCCACTTGTCTCTTCTTGGTGCAGTTTCCTTAGCCATTGGATTCTTGTTAAGGAAGTACTTGCTTATTCCTATATGTTGGCATAGTCCTTATATTTTCTTTGAGTAGTTCTAAGGTTTCTGCTTTTATGTCAAGATGTCTGATCCATTTTGAGTTGATTTTCATACAAGTTGAGACATATGGATCTTCTGTATATGCACATCCAATTTTCCCAGCAACATTTCTTGAAAAGACTATCTTTTGCTTTAATGTACATCTGGGCTTTTCTTTGTTGGGAAGTTTTTTATTACTTCTTCAATTTCATCGCTTGTTATAGATATGTTTAATTTCTTTATATTTTTAGGATATAACACTGGTAGATCATAAGTAAGGAGTTTACCAATTTCTTCATTATTTCATTTTTTGGGGGGAATACAAATTTTCAATTAATCTGTCATGATCTTCTGTATTTCATTATTATCAGTTGTTATAACCCCATTTTCATCTCTAATTTTATTATTTGGTCCATTTCTCTCTTTTCTTTTGGAAAATTTGGCTAAGAATGTGTCAATCTTTTCAAAGATGTAACTCTTTGTTTCATTTTTAGTGTCCTTTTAACTTCTATTTCATTAATCTCTGCTTTAATCTTTATTATTTTTTGTATGCTTGTTCTGTGGTTGTCTTGTTGCTCATGTTTAGTTAGTGCTTTAAGATGTAACATTAAGTTATTTAATTGGACATTCCTATCTATTTAATGTAAGCACTGAGGGACATTAACTTCCCTTGTAGAACTGCCTTTGCTGTATCTCATAGATTTTAGTAGGTCGAGTTTTCATTATCATTTGAAGGAATTTTTAAATTTTCTTTCTGATTTCTTCAATGACTCATTGATCAATCAGAAGTGCGTTATGTAATCTCCATGTACTTGTACCATTCTCGTAACTTTCCTTGCTATTGATTTCTAGTTTTATTCACTGATGACCTGATACGGTACAAGAAGTGATTTTAATTTTTTGTTCTTGTTGAGGCAGGTTTTGTGGACTAAAAGGTGATATATTTTAGAAACAGTTCCATGTAATGCCTAACTAATTTTTATTATGGCCTGAATTTTTTGGGGGGGATATTGGACCTAGCACACTGAGCATGAGCATACTAAGCACATGTTCTACCACTGAGCCTCACAGTCACCTCCTCCTTCATAAATTTTTCACACAAAACTTTTGAGAAATAATTTCCATATTCTGCTTACCAAATACAGGTAAGAAATTGTTGTCCACTCATTTTATTCTTGGCTGTCCTTATTTTTAGATTAGTGCTCATCAAGATGCAAGCCTATTGCATTACATTACATTCCCCTTGTGGGCCCAAGAGCTCTTGGTACTTGATTATTGTCAGGAAAGTCAAAGAAGAGAGGTATCATGTCTTGCACTAACCTCCTCAAGTACTAGAAATGAGTCCCAAGCCAGTAAAGGGATAATTTTCTTGGCACTTCACTCCATAGTCCTACACTGACATTGCATTTCAGGGTGAAGTTGGTAGCCAATCTGAACCTGTTCAGAGATTTTCCCAGAACAATGGATGGTACTAGACTCCTTAGTCAACGCATAGAGTAAAATAACAGAGTGTAGAAAAACAGAGGATAAAGAAAGGATGCAAGGTTCAGCTATAAATCTGAAATTGCCTTTCTTCCCTGAGGTCTGGGGGATTGAAAAATAACTTCTGTCCTGGCTGATACCAGAGGTGCAAGAGATTAAAATAAATCTCCATCTTGAAGTGGAGGCTGATTATATCTGGTCATAAAATTTCTCAGAAGAATTCTATAAAATTGAAAAAAATATTTGTCCTATTTGTTACTAATTTAAAGTTTGGGAGTTTAGAAAACATTTCCATGATGCAAACCTGCATGAAAGTATGACTCTGAATTCATCATAACAAAAGAAAAAGGACACAAGGACTGAAAGAATAAAGTGAGCTTGCAAATGTTATTCCTGTGACCCAGGGCCAAGATTCATACTAAAACAAAGGAAATCAAATAATAAGTAGACCCAAGCAATAGAGGACTCTCTTTACTGTATTTGGCCTAATCATTTATATAGATTTAATCTTCTGAATCTTATTACTCTTTTGTACCTGCCACAGGCTTAAAAATCACATTCAATGCAATTGTATTATAAGATTCAATGATAAGTATCCCTTATGACTTATTCTTTTAGTTGCTCTATTTGAGTAAGTGTGTTTTGGCCTGGATTCCCCAGGACAATAAGTCTATATTTTACTTAAATTAAAAATATAAACTTTACAATTTTGTTCATAGTTTATGCATCATAATTAGAATTTTAAATTAGAATTAATAATTGTTGTTGTTGTTGTTAGGTGCCGTCGAGTCGGTATTCGACTCATAGCGACCCTCATAGGGTTTTCAATGGCTGAGTGCTTCGGGATTGCCTTGGGAGTGGATTGCCAGGTCCTTCTCCCATTTTTGCGGTGCTGGGAATTGAACTCGGGGCCTCAGAGACTGCAGCGCAGCACTCTACCCACTGAGCTAAATCCCAGCCCAGAATTAATAATTAGATATAACAAAATATTGTAGTAAAAAATTCTAAAAGGAACTGGAGTTATGGTGTTATACTGCCTGTGGTGATCTTAAGACATACCTTGCCTTAGCATCAAGAGATTTCACTCCTCTATCTAGGAAGATACAGCACCCTCATGCATCCAGAAGTAGTTTCAGAAGAATGACTTCAATTCATGAACCCTTCAAGAATAAGAAGTGAAGTCTCTCAGTGGAAGGAGATTCGTTAGCTGACAAGAAATGCAGGCTCCTTCAGGGGAAGACTCCTAAATTAATGTACCTTCAAAGCATTTTTCCTTTTGTTAAAACTTTCAGGGAAGATTGATTGTGCCCAGAGGTGTTTTGGTCTGCATTTTAACTCTTTAAGTATTTGCTCCATGTCCTTGAACTAAGCGTGCCCTGAAGCATGTCTACCATCTTTCTTTGAACATAACCTTGAGAAAGGCATGTACCTGGTACATGACCCTGAGACCCCTTCCAGCAGGATTTAATGCAGAAAAATGGAGTGCAGCCTGGAAGCCAAAACAATTTGAATGGAATATTTTCATAGGATTGTTTTCTTTCACATTGCCCAAGTGGCAAAGGCATAAATGATATTTGGAAGTGGGCATGTGTCATGGAAGTGATAGAGTCATGGGAAGTTTTTTCTTCAGGGACTAGAGAAAGAACTGGAAAATAATACAATCACAAAGCAAAATTTCAGTGGGAGAAAATGAATGCATTCCTGTATCACCTGCCACATTTGTCTGTCAGCCTGAACCTGGGGGGGGGTTCCAAGTTGCTGTGATGCTGAAATCTATGTCCTTTTATTTCAGAAAACATCAGATTCAGGCATTGTGGTCTGGTTCCTGCTGAGCGTCCAGACTAACACCTTCTAAGGAGAAAAACAGAGCAGCCCACTTTGGAAACAATTGTTCTTGTAAGGAGCTGTTGAGTGGAGTCCAAACCACAAATCCCCCTATATATAATAGAATGAAATACTACCAAACACTGCCATTCCCAGCGCATTTTTTAGTGGTTCAAAGCAATACATAGAGTTTTGTATGGCTGATTGTTTCTGGAGGGGCTGCTAGGTCCTTCTCCCATCCTACAGGAGCCAATTTTACCAGACATGGTCTCACAGGGAAGAACATACCAGACATGTCCTTGTTTCACATCTCAGATTTGAGAAGATTGGATGCCAAGGGTGTATGGCTATTTCTCTATCTATTAACATGCTTTCCATCAATGAATATGTCCTTAACTTTTTCTATTTTTATGTTTAAAGAATCATTGAATTTCTGAATGAAAATGGTTTATTTTTTAATAATATGCATAACTTTGATTTGAACATCTTTGAGTGAAAATAATTTTATGGTAATTTTTAATTAAAACAACCCCCAGAAATAATGCATCCAGGTCAAATATCAGACATATTTTCATATATGTATCCCTTATTCTGGCAATTGCTTCTTATACTATTAATTTCAGTCCCCTCTACTGTGTAATTTACAAAATTAATAATACATTTTACCTTTATTTTATGTTTTCATCATTTGGTACATAGTTCTTTACCTATATATTTCACAGACATGTGTGCATGTGCGTGCACGCACGCACGCACACACACACACACACACTCTAATCTGTCATAGGATTAGCAGATCAGAATGCACTGCACTTCTGCAATGACAATTGGCCTTACCACAATGCAGGAGCATCTGATCCAAGTGATCCTGGTCAGGAACCTCTTAAATTATAAACCCAAATAAATAATTCCTCCTTTTAATTGTATTACTCAGGTATTTTTCACAACAACAAGGAATTAATTAAGATAATTTTCAATAACATCAAGTATTGGTCAATGTACCTGGTGCATTTGCTTGTACATTTTGTGTAGTTGATTATGGTTGAAAAATGAAATGCAACTTTAAATCCTGAGTGAATTGGATTCAAATTATTGATCTAAGTGTTTGAATATTTGTATTTTATAATTCACATCCAAGTGATTCAGTGATGTGTTTTGTTTAATTTTGCAATAATTGTTGTTGTTAGGTGGCTTTGAGTTGTATGGGACTCATAGCAACTCTCATAGGATTCAATGGCTCATTGTTTCAGGATTGCTTCAGGAGTGGATTGCAACATCCTCTCTCTTGCAGTGGTAGCACAGTCAAAAACAACACCTGGAAGTGGACTTTTGCCTTGAGGGGAAATTATAACATACAAATGAGAGAAAAATTAACTCATAAGTGACTGGAGTGAGACATGAAGAGCAACATGCCTGGGAAGCCAACCTTCAGTGGTAAATATTCAAAGCATATCCATAACATTTTTTTGTGTATTGGGGGGACTGATTTGGATGTTTAATCTTCTCTGAATAATGAAAGCACCTTAATATCTCTAATCCTGTCCACAACTTTTGAGCAGTATTTTAGGCTAAGAATCAAATGGTTATAGGAAGAATGGTTGTATTGGATCAAAATATTTTGAGAAAATTTTAGAATTCTTTTCGTGATACTGAATGATCTTAATTCCATTTGTGTTGAACTTGTAAACATATATTTTCAACTTAAAGTGTACACATGGCAAGAAAGTTTGGGATTGGACATGGTAGGAGAGAGAACTGAATACATAACCTAAAGAGATGGAAAATATTTTCTGGTTCAGAGACTGGGAAATAACATAGAGTATCCTAAAAGGGAGAACACATTCTGTGTTTGAAAATCATGATATATCAACAGGACTTGAGATACAGGCTGAGGTATTGAGAAGACATGTTACCACTTTGAACATAGCTTTGAGAAAGATAACCTGTGCACCGCCCTGCATCTCTGTCAGGCAGGATTTAACAGTAAAAAATGGAATACAGCTTGGAGCCCAAAACATGTCATATTCAAAACCAAGATTTTAATAGAACTATTTTCTTTAACTTAACCCAGGTGGAAAAGTAATAAATGAGGGTTGGAAGTGGGCATGAATCAAGAGGGACAATTTTAACCTGCAGAATCATAGGAAGTTTGTTCTTTAGGGACTGGAGAGAGAATCGAACAACAACATGCTCACAAAGCACAATTTTAGTGGGAGTAAATGAATTCATTCCTATATGACTTCTCCACATGTCTGTCTGCCTGTGCTATGGGGGATTACAAGTGGCCATGATGCTGAAAGCTATGCCACTTTTATTTCAGAAAAATATCAGAGTTACTCATAGTAGTCCAGTTCATACGAAACTTCTAGAGTAAGACATTCTAGACAGAACACACTCAAAAACCTGTGTTGTTCTTGTTGTGAGCTGCCATCAAGTGGGGTCCAAAGCATAGCCAACCTACATAGAAGAGAATGAAATACTATTAAACACTGTTCCATGTCTTGCACAATTTCAGTGGTTATTTAATGTTATTTAATGTTATTTAGTACCTGCAGCCATAGCACTATGATTCTGATCCGATCAGATCTCGGAAGCTAAGCAATTGGGACTGGTTAGTACCTGGATCGGAGACCCCTGGGGAACAGCAGATACTGTAGGCTTGGGATGAGAACCCAGCAACATACTGCAAAAAATCAATCTGCCATTGAAAACCCTATGAATAGCAGAGACGCACTGACAATTGTTTTTCACCTGTTGTACACAGGGTCGCTATGAGTTGGACACCGACTTGATGGCACCTAACAGCAATAACAACAACAATGCTATTTACTGTTATTCATAGGGTTATTTAATGTTATTCATAGGGTTTCCTGTGGCCAAATGTTTCTGGAGGGGACAACCATGTCATTCTTCCAGCCTAAAGGACCCAGTATTGCCAGGTGGTTACACAAGCAAAGACAAACCAGATATGTCCTTTCTTTACCTCACAGATCTAAGGACGTTGGTTGTCAAGATGGTATGGCTATAGGTCTATCCATTAACAGGCTTCTATAAAGAGATATATCCTTGACATTTTGTATTTGTATATTTAAAGATTCATTGAATTAATGATTGAAAATAGTTTTATTTTCTAATTATTTGAATAACACTGTACTGAACATCTTTTTGTGAAAATAGTTTTATTGCAATTTTTCATTAAAACAACGTGCAGAAATGCATCCAAGTCAAAACATTTAGAATATATATATATATCTTACTCTCAGAATTACTTCCTAAAACTATTAGTTTTGGTACCCTCATCATGTGTAAATTACAAAATTTGTAATATAATTCATATTAATTTTATGTTTTCATCATTTTGTACATAGGTCTTTAGCTTTGTCTTTCACACACATGCACACACCATACACACAATCTTTCACCCACACACACAAACATAAACACTCCTCTCTAAGCTGTCATAAGATTGACAGATCAGCACCAACTGCCCTTCTGCCATCATACTTTGCCTCCCAACAACTCAGGAAGAACTGAACCAAGTGATTCTGTTCTGAAACTTCTTAAATTATGACTGCAATTAAATAATTCCTCCATTTAGTTGCATTACTCAGGCATATTACACAGCAATAAGAACCTGACTATCACAATTATTTATGAGCTCAAGTATTTTTCCACAACTTTGTGCATTTACCTGCAAAACATTGTGTCTTTGTTTATGGCTAAAAAATGAAATGCAGAAGGGAATCCTGAATGAATTGAATTTGAGTTATTGGTCTAAGTATTTGATGATATGGACTTTATAATTTGAATCCATGATTTTCCTGGGTGTGTTTTCTTTTACCTTACAATGGTGGCACTATTAAAGATGACACTTGGAAGAGGACTTCAGCTTGAATGAAAAGTAGAACATGCACAATAAGAGAAATTATTTCTTGAGGGCCTGGAGAGAGACATGAAAGGAAGCCTGGGAAGCATACTGTGAGTGGTAGAAACTTAAAGCATATCAATAACATTTTTATGTGTGTGGTGGGTGGATGGATTGGATATGAAATCTGCGCCTATTGAGCACCTGAATAATGAATGTGCCATAACATATCAAAACTTGTCTCCAACTTTTGAGTAGTTTTTTAAAGCTGAGAATACAATGGGAATTGGAAATATGGTTTTATTGGACCAGAATAAATTGAGGAAATTTTAAATTCTTCTCATGACATTGAATGATCTGAATGCCATTTATGTTCAACAAGCAAGTGAGTACTTTCCTCTTAAAGTATACTCATGGCAAGAAAGTTTGGGATTGGACATTGGAAGAGAAATGAATACAAGGAAATGGAAAGTATTTTATGGTCCAGAGCCTGGGAGAGAAAATAGAGGATCCTACAAAGGGGGCGCATGTTCTATGGGAGAAAATCACTCCATGCCAAAGAGACTAGAGTAACAGGCTGAGGTATGGAGAAGCCATGTTACCTCTTTGAATATAACCTTGAGAAAGTTACATCCTAGTGCATTACCCTGTACCCCCTTCCTGCAAGATTTAATGCTGAAAAATTGAATGCAGCCTAGAATCCAAAGCAATTTGGATTGTAATTGTTAGGTCTAAGAATTTGAATTTGAATTCTTAGACCTAGTAATTAGAATCCAGTATTTTCATAGGATTTTTTTAACGTGCCCAGGTCTCAAAATGGTAAATGAGAATTGGAAGTGGACATGTGTTAAGCAGAAAAATTATAAACTGCAGAGTTACATGAAGATTTTCTTCATGATATGCAGAGAGAATTGAACAAAATCATGCTTGCAAAGCACAATATCAGTAGGAGAAAATGATTGCATTCCTATATCGCTTGCCCCACATGGCTATCAGTCTGTGGTTTGGAGGCTGCCAAGTGGCTATTTTGAAGAACACTACACCTCTTGTATTTTTGAAAATATCAAGAGTCATGCATAGTGGTCTAGTTCCCACTGAGCTTTTCGAATAAGACATTCTAGAGAGAAGATCACAGCAGCCCATGCCGGAAATTATTGTTCTGGTTGTGACATGCCATCAAGTGGAGTCCAAACCATAGAAAACCTAGGTGCAAGAAAATGGAAGACTACCAAAAACTATGCCATGCCCTGCACAATTGTAAATGGTTCAAAAGTATTCATAGGGTTTTTTATGGCCAATTATTTCTGGAGAGGCTGTTGGGTAATTCTCCCAATGTACAGGACCTGGTTTTAACAGGTAGTTTCCCATGAAAGGACAAACCAGACACATCCCAGAAATGCATCCAAGTCAAAGTATTTAAACATATTATGATAGGTATGTATCATATTCTGAAAATTGCTACCTATACTATGAGTTTAAACCCCCTCATACTGGGTAATTTTCAAAATTAAAAACAGATTTTATCTTTCTATTATGTTTTTGTCATTTTTTCCATAGTTCATTACTTATATATTTCATGATACACAGAAACACTCTAGTTAAGCTGTCATAAGATTAGTAAAACAGCACCGACTGCCCTTCTGCCAAGATACTTTGCCTGACTACCACCCAGGTGGAACTGATCCAAGTGATTCTGGTCTGAAGCTTCTTAAATTGTGAACATAGGTATTTTCTGATTCACAGACTTGCAGAGGAAATAGAGCATCCTACAAAAGAAGCACACATTCTGTGGGAGAAAAATCACACCATATCAACAGGACTTGAGTAACAGATTGAGGTATTGAAAAGCATGTTACCTCTTTGAACATAACTTGGAGAAAGGCACGTACCTGGTGCATTACCATGTATACCCTTGCAGCATGATTTAATGTTGAAAATTGGCATGCATCCTGGAACCAAAGCAATTCGGATTCAAAGTGTTAGGTCTAAAATTGGAATTCGAATGCTTAGACCTAAACATTTGAATCAAAGATTTTAAGAGGATTAGTTGTTTCACTTGCCCAGGTTGGAAAATCCTAAATGAGAATTGGAAGTGGATATGTGTCGAGTGGTAAAATTATAAACTGCAGAGTCACAAGAGGGTTTTTCTTCAGGGACTGGAGAGAGAATTGAACAACAACATGCTTGCAAAGCACAGTTTCAGTAGGAGAAAATGAATGCACTCCTATATCACTTGCCCCACATATCTGTCAGCCTGTGCTACAGGGGCTACCAAGTGGGTATGTTGGTGAACGCTATGCCACTTGCATTTCTGAAAATATTTGAGTTGTGTATAGTGGTCCATTTCCTTCTGAGTTTATGGAACAAGATCATCTAGAGAGAACATGACAGCCCACTCCAGAAACTACTGTTCTGGTTGTGAGGTGCCTTTGATTGGGGTTTGAACCATACCAATCTTAGGTACAAGGGAATGAAATACTACCAAACACTGTGCCATGCCTGGGACAATTGTCAGTGGTTCATTGGTATTTATAGGGTTTTCTATTGGTGATTGTTTCTGGAGGGGGTGCCATGTCCTTATTCCAGTTTACAGGGCCTGGTATTACCAACTCATCTAACATGAAAGGATGCACAAGACATGTCCTTGCTTCACCTTGCAAAACTGAGGAGATTGGATGTCAAGGTGGTATGGCTGTAGCTCTATCTCTTAATATGACTTTTATAAATGAATACATCCTTCACGTTTTGTATTTGTATGTTAAAAGAATCATTGACTTCCTGATTGTAAACTGTTACATTTTCTAATTATGTGCATACACTTCTTTGAATATCTTTGTGTGAAAACAATGTTGTTGTCATTTTTCATTAAAACAGCACCCAGAAATGCATTCAAGTCAAAGTATTAAAACATATAATAATATATATGTATCCTTTTTGACAATTACTTCCCATATTATGAGTTTCAATCACAAAATTAAAAATATATTTTATCTTTCTTTTACATTTTTGCCATTTTGTACTAGTTCGTTACCTACGTATTTCACACAGAAGCAAACACAAACACATGCACAAACACACACACAAGTACTCCACTCTGTCATAAGATTGGCAGATCAGTAACCACTGCCTTTCTTCCATAACACTTTACATCACCAGAAAACAGGAACAAAGGATCCAAGTGATTCTATTCTGAAGCTTCTTAAATTGCGAACGTAATAATTCCTCCTTTAAATTGTATTACTCAGGTATATTTCACAGGAATGAAAACCTGATTAATAGAATTTTTATGAGGTCAAGTATTGTTCCATGTACCTTGTGCATTTCCCTGCAACACTTTGTGCGTTTACTTATAGCTGAAAAATGAAATGCAGCCTGGAATCCTGAATGAATTGCATTTAAATTATTGGAATAAGCATTTGATTAAATAGACTTTACAATTTGAAGCCTTCATATTCAGTGATGTATTTTCTTTCACCTTGCAATGGTAGCAGAGTCAAAGATGACAGTTGGAGGAGGACTTTGCCTTGGGCAGAAATTATAATATGCACAGTCAAAGAGAAATTATTTCTTGAGGGACTGGGGATAGATATGAAGGGCAATATGCATGAGAAGCCCACTTTCAGTGATAGAAATTCAAAACATATCAATAATAAATTTGCATGTGTACTGAGGGACAGATTTGGATATATAATCTGCCCCTATTGAACACCTGAATAATGACTATACTGTAATATATTGCATCTTATCTCTCATTTTTGAGTAGGTTTTTTAGACTGAGAATCATTTGGGAATCGAAAGTATGTTTTTATTGGACCAGACTAAATCATAAATTAAGGAAATTTTAAAATTCTTCTCATGATATTGAATGACCTGAATGCCATTTGTGTTCAATATATAAACTCATAGTTTCTTCTTGAAGTACACTCATGGCAAGAAAGTTTGGGATTGGACATGGGAAGAGAACAGAATACATAGAGATTGGAGGTATTTTCCAGTTCAGAGACTGGGAAAGAAAATAGAGCATCCTACAAAGGGAGCAAACATTCTGTGGGAGAAAATCACTCCATATCAACAGGACTTGAGTAACAGGGTGAGGTACTGGTAAGCATGTTACCTCTTTGAACATAACTTTGAGAAAAGCAAGTTCATGATGCATTACCCTGTACCCGCTTCCTGCAAGAGTTAATGCTGAAAAATGGAATGCAGCCTGGAATCCAAAGCAATTTAGATTTGAATTGTTAGTTCAAAGAATTTGAATTATTAAACTTAATAATTCCAATCTAAGATTTTCATAGGAATGCTTTTATTCATCTTGCCTAGGTCTCAAAGTTGTAAATGAGAATTGGAAGTGGACATGTGTCAAGTGAGAAAATTTTAAACTGCAAAGTTGCATGGAGTTTTTTCTCTTCAGGGACTGGAGAGAGAATTGAACAATATTATGCTCACAAAGCACAATTTCAATGGGAAAAAATGAATGCATTCCTATAACATTTGCCCCACAATTCTATCAGCCTTTGATGTGGGTGTTTCCAAGTGGTTATGATGATAGTTATTTCACTTTTCTTTCAGAAAATATCAGAATCATGCATAGTGGTCTGGTTCCTGCTGAGGTCTAGACTAAGACATTCTAGAAATAATTGTTCTGGTGCTGTCAAGTGGGGTCTGAACCATAGCCACTCCAGTTACAAGAGAATGAAATACTATCAAACACTGCCATGCCTGGCATATTTTTCTCTGGTTAAATAGTATTCTTAGAATTTTTTTGGCTGATTCTTTTTGGAGGCCTGTCAGGTCCCATTCTCCCAGCCTACATGACCCAGTATTACCAGGTTGTCTCACATGCAAGGATATATGACACATGCTTAGTTCACCTCTCAGACCTGCGGAGATTGAATTCTGAGGTGGTATGTTTGTAGCTCCATGCATTAACTTTTCTCCTATAAATGAATATGCACTTAATTTTTGTATTTGTATATTTAAATAATTATTGACTTTCTGATTGAAAATGGTTACATTTTCTAATTATATTCATAACAATTCATTGAATCCTTAATATGAGTATAATTTCAGTGTAATTTTCATTAAAACCACTCCCAGAAATGCATCCAAGGCAAAATATTTAGACATACTAGGATATATATGTATCTCATGCTGACATTTTCTTCCTCTACTATTAGTATCAGTTCCCTTATAATAGGTAATTTATAAAAATAATAAAATATTTTATCTTTCTTTTAGATTTTTAACATTATATATATAATTCATTGCATATATATTTCACACACATACATGCACACACATACACATTCCTCTCTAAGATCTCATGTGTTTGGTGGATTAGCACGCGCTGCCATTCTGCCAGGACACTGTCTCAAACAACCCAGGAGGAAGTGATTCATCTTCTTAAATTGGTCTGGTCTGAAACATCTTAAATTGAAGCCAAACTAAATAATTCCTTCAATTGTTTTACTCAGATATTTTTCACAAGAAGAACCTAATACTATTATTGATGAGATCACACACTGTTCCATGTACCTGACACATTTCCCTGCAACTCTTCATGCATTTGATTAGGAGTGAAAAGTGAAATATAGCCTATAATTTTGAACATATTGTATTCAAATTACTGGTCTAAGTATTTGAATGTATGGACTTGTAGTTTAATTAAGCCACATTTTTCCTATGAAAATATTCTAGTTGTATTCATTTAACTGAAATGTCACATGGTTGTTGTTGTTGTTGTTGTTGTTGTTGTTAGGTGCCGTCGAGTCGGTATCCAACTCATAGTGACCCTCTGTACAACAGGGGAAACACTATTGTCAGTGCTTCTGTGCTGTTCATAGTGTTTTCAATGGCAGATTGATTTTTGGGAGGAGGTTGCCAGGTCCTTCTCCCAAGCCTACAGCTTCTGGTGTTCCCAGGCGGTCTCCCACCCAGGTACTAACCAGGCCCGACCCTGCTTAGCTTCTGAGATCTGATGGGATCAGACGCCACAGGGCTATGGCTGCAGGCATATGGTTCTTATGAGGGTTAATTGAAATAATATATGTAAAGTTAAAAAATGATTGCTACAGTTCATGCTTGGTAAATGCTTCTACTTCCAAGTTAATTTCACTAATTCATAAAAAGCACAGTCTTTACAAGAATTAATAGTTATATATTTACATAATATTGTCCAAGATAAAAATCTATCTGAAGAATTATTATTATTATTATTATTATTATTATTTTTTGAGACAGGGTGTCCCTAAGTTACGCAGACTGCTCTGGTTTTGAACTTGTGATCCTCCTTCCTCCACCTCTCAAGCCTCTGGGATTACAGGCGTGGGCCACCACGCCTGGCTCTGAAGAATCATCTTTATATTTCATAAGAAAGAGAGTTATTTTGTTCAGTTTTAATTATTTTTATTATTTTCCCTGAATGTTACTTACCCCTATACCTTGAGTATAATACCGTAACGAATTGTCAAGATGTCACCTCAGTTATGGCAGCCAAGGAGGTGTGCAGCTCAGATCTGCTGTAAGATAGTCAGCTGACAGGCTCCACCTATTGCATCTTTCAGTTTCAAGTGGACATTCATACTTATCGTAAAATTTTTCCTGTCTGCTTTCAGTCAGAAAATGAGCATAGTAAGGACACTAGCCTTAGGCCATTTCTGCCCAATGTGGGGCACCACTAAGGCATAATATTTGCTGTGGAAAAGCCAGGTTGAGATTCTCAGAGCTGCCCTGGAATGAAAGGTTCCTTCTTCCCTATCTTCCTGCCTGACCTCATTGACATCACAAGTGTCAGACAACAGACACCTGAAAACTCTCCGTCCTTTTCCTTGCTCCTTTACCTCTCTTAGTCAATGTATGCTACAATAGCAAAAATACTTTAGATTGAGTAATTTCTAAATAATAGAAATTCATTTCCCACTCATAGATCCTGGGAAGACAAGATCAAATGATGGTACACTCAACGTCTTAGAGAGAATTTCTCTCTGCATTCATAGATATACCTTGTTGCTACAGTGAGGATATTCCCATATCCTCACAGGGCAGTAGAAGGCAAGGGACAAAAAGAGCAAAGAACTCCTCCCTACATTTTTAATAAATTGCTAATCTATTCATGACTGCCTTGTACTCATAACTTAATCATTTTCTAAAAGCTCCACCTATTAATACTCCCATATTGTCATTTAAATTTCAGCATCTGAATTTTTTGGAGACACATTGAGACCCTCTTAACATTCACATGCATTTGCCCCAATACATTTTTCATCCTAATTTTATCTGGGCATCTGCTTCCCAGAGTACCAGAACTGACAAACAGCTGAGTGGAGAGTTTTCTTTGATCCTTATTGAGAATTGTTTTTTCCCTTAATATTGGAGGCTGGATCAAACAGAAATAAAATTATGTACATAAAGAATATCACACACAGTTCTTTTTAAAATTCTATGTCATCTAGTAACAATAAGAAGAAATAACTATTTATCATGAGATAAATCATTCACTGTAATATCTTTCTTGATAATTCTTTCTTTTCATATTCGGATAAAATAATAAACTTGAAAATTTTTGCTCTCAGAATTATCAGAGAGGTACAGAGTTTTGAAAGTAAATTTATATAATTATGGATTTTTAAATTTATCCTTGTTTTAAATCTCTTCTTGTGGTAATACAGTGCAATGTCATAACAAGAATCTATATAGCACAGAATGACTGATTTTTTTTAAAAGAGTTTTATGGTGTATTCAAAACTATCCTGTATAGTTCTCTTCCTTTACATAAGAGTAAATTGAAATTTTGATAAACTAAGAAATCATTACCGCCAGAAACAGACTTTAAATCGTCATCTAATCTTAGCATCTTTTCATCCAAAAGTATTGTACTTTTAATATTGCTTTTGATTAGAGAACGCATTTAAGGGGTTATTCATCATTGAATCATTTCTTCATCAGACCTCCAAATGCTACTCTTTCAGGGAAATCAAGGCTCAAAAGTTACATAAAATAATTCTACATGTATCAGAATTTCAGTTGAAAGGAATTTGGGATAAAGAAAGATTTGTTATTATGGGAGAATTTGGGATCTCAATCCCAAATGATGAAGAATTATTAAAGGATGAAAAATGCTATAATTCAGCTCAAAGAATTCTTTGTATGTTGTAAGAATATGCCAGTGCCAATTATCATTAAACTTGACTTAAAGTGATAAAATGCAATTTCCTTTCATCCTTAGTTAAAATCACCATGTCATTAATCTAATTCAGTTGTTATACATGATTAAAATGTTATTTTCTTGAGCACATAATTTATTATTTTTTTAAAAACATTCAAGGTACACTGTTAAATTTTTATTTGATTAGTATCCACATTTCAACACCTTGTTTTCTCAGACTTTATGCTAATACACACTAATCTCCTTTTAATCCTATAGAAAGCTACAAGTGTGAATTGGGTATGGGGAGAAAATCCTGCATGCTCAATATAAGATAATGCCTAAGGGATAGAAAATGATCATACTGTTCTAAATGTAAATTTTATAAGGGCATGCAGATAACTTCGTTGCTAAAATCTGGTTCAAATGAGAGGAATTTTCATTAATGATCAGAAAACATGGATCAGAGTCTCTGGGGATGTTTAGAAGAATCTACAATGAATCTCAAAGAGCAAAGCCTATTAGGCAGATGGTATTATAGAAAGAAAAAAAATGAGGTCTCATGCTGAGGGGAAGGAAAAACCCAGACCCTCTTCAAATGATAAATAAGATGGAAAGTGCCCTCATGGAACAAGGAAGTTAGGGAAATACATATTCATCACTGGAAAGTTATAAAGAGTATTTGAATAATGACAACATCAAAGGAAGAAAAGAGTAAAAGTTAAAAGTCCTGAAAATTAAGCAGATTATGCAAGCATTGTGTATTTGAACACTTAATCCAATATAGCTCCATAAAACTACTAAATAGAAATTTAATTTTTGTTGTTAGAATTGGCTCTAATATAGAAATTGCAGATTATGACTTTAAAAAGCATAGATTACCATTGGACATAAAATATATTCTGTTAAAATTTACCTAATTATATAATCCTCACCTCTAATTTCCATTCATACTTTTTAAACTAATTTTGCTAAATGTAGCATGTGAGTTTTTGAAAACTCTTAGTTTATTCTCAAGTAATTTGGTGATTAATATATTGCCAGATTTCCAAAATTAAAATTGTTTTTATCATTGATTTTTCAGCATTAAGAAGACATGTTTATTTTAAAATTATCAAACACTGAAACAAACAAAATAAAAATGACTCTAAGAACTACTATGTAGACACAAATATTGCTAATATTCATAGAAAAAACTTTTAGACATCAGTTTGTTATGCACACATTTATGCATCTCATTTTATAAGAAAAATAGAAAAAATGTGTACTGCTTCATAAATCTTTTGTGGTTGAACAATGTTCCATGACACTTTCCTTGTTAATATTTGCATGCCATATATGAAGTGTTTCTTTTTAGTAATCAGTTACTATGTGTAAGACATATGGCTATGTTTGTTGTTGTAAGGTGCCCTTGAGTCTGAGTTGATGTCTGACTCATAGAAACCCTCCGTATTATAGGATAAACAGTATTGACAGTGCTTCTCTACTATTCATAGGATTTTCTGTTTTATGAGAGTGGGTTGCCAGGTCCTTCTCGCAAGCCTAGAGCACCTAGTATTCCTAGGCAGTCTCTCATCCCAGTACTAAACAGGCCCAACCCTGCTTAGCTTGAGATCGGACAGGATCCAACTCCACAGTGGTATGGCTACAAATGTATGGCAACATAAGCAACAGAAAATAGATATTGGGGATGGTTATTCTTATACCACCAAGACTTTAAAAAGATCCTGTACATTAGAAATTTTATTTATTTATTTATTTATTTATTTAATTTATGTATAGACAGGCTTTATGTTGCCCTGTGAACAAATGATTCTCATGTGTCAGCCTCTTAAGCAGCTGGGACTACAGGCACACTCCACTCTCCTGTGCCTGGTAGATTATTTCTCTTTTATAGACAAATCAGTCAGTCAGTGTAAGGATTTTTTTTCAAAGTCATACAGTTACAAAGTTTCCCTGTCTGCTGTCACCCAAAATTCTTAATATCTAATAAATAAATATTGGCTCCTTATCCTAAAATTATTTGGCTAAAATTTTGCTTCCATAATTTTAGTCTGTATTGCATGTTTATGTGCTGGGATTTGGCTCAGTTGGTAGAGCGCTGCACTGCAGTCTCTGAGGTCCCGAGTTCAATTCCCAGTACCGCAAAAGTGGGAGAAGGACCTGGCAATCCACTCCCAAGGCAATCCCGAAACAATCAGCCATTGAAAACCCTGTGAGGGTCGCTATGAGTCGGATACCGACTCGACGGCACCTAACAACAACAATTGCATGTTTAACCACCAAATTTAACTTAATATTTGCATTCATGTTTTTATTTTTCTATTTTGAATAAATACCTCGACTATAAATTGCTGCAATAATAATGGAATATTTATATTTTGGGATATATTCACAAATCACTATTTAATTTCAATCTACCAAGTCATAATCATACTATTGTCATCAATGAAAGGTATAGTCAATATTTTTAAGTTTTTTCTAATCTAGTAAGTAAACAAAGGATATCATATATATATGATTTTTTGTCATATTCTATCAGGGGATTTTTTTTATTTTGAAGAATATATATTGTAGTCATTGTAATATGTGAGTAAATAATTTTTCTTGATCTATTTTCTTACTTGCAACATTTTAATAGGAACTTTAGTATTTATATTTATGTTTTTCAAATATTATCAGTTCATGAAATTTATTAAATATTTTTGATGTGAAATTATTTTATGGAAAGTGATTATAAATAATTTAAAAGGATCAAGCCTGTAGCCATAGCCCCGTGGCATCTGATCCCATCAGATCTTGGAAGCTAAGCAGAGTTGGGCCTGATTAGTACCTGGATGGGAGACCGCCTGGGAACACCAGAAGCTGTAGGCTTGGGAGAAGGACCTGGCAACCCCCTCCCAAAAATCAATCTGCCATTGAAAACCCTATGAACAGCAGAGAAGCACTGGCAATAGTGTTTCCCCTGTTGTACAGAGGGTCGCTATAAGTCGGATACCGACTCAATGGCACCTAAAAGCAATAACAACAAAAAAGATCAAAGAACATGAACTTATCATTTCTTACCTTTTAGCATGGCTATTATCAAAATGACAAGCTATGACAAGTGTTAGAATGTAGAGAAAAGGAAAAGCTTGTATATTGTTGGAGATGAATGTAAAAATTTACAACTATTTTGATAAACAATATAGATTTTATCCACAAAGTTAATAAGATGTTTACATTATCATGTGGCAATCCTTCTAGTAGATATACATCTAGTAGATATCTAGTAGATATCCATCCATAGGCAGTGGAACCAGTACTTGAAGAGATTTTTACACTCTAGTTGATTTCAACATTATTCACAATAGCATAGATATTAAAATACCCTAAATAACCATACACATAAAATATATACCATACACTCTTATTCAACATTAAAATATAAGGAAAACTTGTCTTTAGTGACAACCTGAATTAATATGGTGGCTATGCTAAGTGAAATAAGCCAGATCTGGAAAGAAAACTGCATGATTCCTCTAAGAGGTGAGACCCACTAATTTTGAGGTTTTAGAAAAATAAAATAAAATGGTATTTACCAGTATCTGGAGGGAGGAGAAGAGGGGAAATGTTGGTGAGGAGTATAAAATTTTAGTTGTGCAAGAAAAATAAGCTTAAGTGATGCATTGTAAAAGAATGTTATATTATATACTTGAAGTTTACTAAGCGCTTATATGTTATAACTGCACACAAAAAATTGATAATTATGTTAGATGATGGATATGTTAATGAGCTTAATTGTAGTGAACATTTCACAATATATACACATATCAAATCACAGATGTGCACCTTGAATACGTACAATTTTTAGTTAGTCAATATACCCCAATGGAGTTGGAAAAAAGAAATCTTTATAGACTGTTTACTTATCTTTTCTGTGCTTAATTTTTTGACTAGTATACTGTGGATGGAGAAATTCTTCACATGATATCATTACTTTGAAGTTTGTTGTGATTCACTTTAAAAACTAGCAAATTGGTATTTGTGATAGAGTTCTGCATATGCACTTAAAAAGTATGATTGCTTTGTAATTGTTTATTATCAGGACTTGAGTATTAACTTCTAAGCTATAAAATTTTCAAAAAATAAATAAAATTATGAAAGAATAACCAAAGTGATAAGGCTATATCCAGGACAGTATGATGTCTTTAGCTAAGTAAAGAAAGTCTAGCAAGAATGTGAATGGAGCTATTTGTATTACATGCTGCTGATGTGAGAATTGAGGAAAGACCATTAATTGTCATTGTAAAGTGATGGATAACCTCGCCCGAACTTTTAAGAAAGAAGTAATAAAAAAATACAGTAATGTTCTAATATTGAGTGGAAAGGAAATTTTGGAGAAGATATATCTATTTTTAATTCACATAATGGCTATATGAAAATGATTCACATTTCCATTATTTTTTGTGCTCCTCATGCCTGAGTTCAAAAAGAATTCAGAAAAATTTTATTACAAACATAAACTTTTACAAAATATTAGTCCTAGAGTTGAGTGAATTAAGTGTATCAGACATGAAATTATTATTTTCATTTCCTGATTATAATTGCTGTAACAGAAATCTAAGAGAGTCTTATATAATAACAGCATTTCACTCATTAAAATATAGTTAATTCTTTTCAATCTTAAAACACATTAGAAAGCAGTTTTTTGTTGTTTAATTCTTCTTCTTTAGGTACTTACTGATTCAGACATCACATGTTGGTTTCATAAAGATTTAATTTTTTAAATTGCTGCAATAGAGCAAGTTACAAGGTAAAAAATGGCTCACAAAAGGAAAAATAACAATAGCTAAACAAATAAAAGTGATCTCACTTAACCTATCTCATATGTGAGGGCATTTTATCATTTATATTCACAGCACAGTATTACACTCATGCAAGCTCTGATGTCTTTATCTTTTCTGTAGAATATTTTAACTTGAGAGACATAATATTGTAAATAAACAAATATGTTTTACAGCTTTTGATTCCTGATGCAGAATAAGGGAACATTCCTTAGGATATTGGGAATCCTTGCACAGAAAATCATAGAAACATAACATGCTAAATGTGTTTCCTACTGGATGAGTCTACAGATTGCAATTTATACCAGGACTCTGCATGGAACATAAGCAAGGTTGTTGTTGTTGTTAGGGGCCATCGAGTCGGTATCCGACTCTCTGTACAACAGGGGAAACACTATTGTCAGTGCTTCTCTGCTGTTCATAGGGTTTTCAGTGGCAGGTTGATTTTTGGGAGGGGGTTGCCAGGTCCTTCTCCCAAGCCTACAGCTTCTGGTGTTCCCAGGCGGTCTCCCATCCAGGTACTAACCAGGCCCAACCCTGCTTAGCTTCCGAGATCTGATGGAATCGGATGCCACAGGGCTACAGCTGCAGATAAGCAAGGTACAATAGTTAAAAACACTATTTTTTCACAAATGTTTTTAACAACAACCTTTTTGTAGTATACTATTTTATTTGAGGGGTTGAGATTTAGCACAGTTGGTAGAGCGCCACTCTGCAGTCTCTCAGGTCCTGAGTTCAATTCCCAGCATTGCAAAAATGGGAGAAGGAAGTGGCAATCCTCTCCAGAGGCAATCCCATAACAATCAGTCATTGAAAACCCTGTGAGGGTCACTATGAGTCAGACATGACTCAATGGCACCTAACAACAAGAACAATTTTACTTGAAAAATTAAAATATTTTAACTTAAGCAGTTGTCATTGAGTGTTTTGAATTAGTAGCTAGAATCAGCTTTACACATAATCACAAGAACAGTTCCTTGGATAACACTATTGTGGGAAGTATTGTAGAGAACTATCTTCCACAAAATAATCTTTCCAATTCTGTGATTATATGTGCTTAGTGATATTCCTTCTATTTATTTATTTAGTTTTGCTTTCTTAATCTTTGTTAAATTCCTTTTAAATAGTTTGTTTCCTAGATTTGAGCATTTTTCTGTTAACATGTGTCATTTTAATTTATACTATATATAATAAGACTTTGTATTATTAATTTCTTAATAATCACCATTTTGTTTTTAGCTTGCTGTCTATAAAATAGAGATGACAACCCTGTTCCCAGTATGTTTTGAAGATTAAATGAGTTAATTTAGTTCTAGAAAAATGCCTGAAGCAAAATGTGTTTAATATCTGTTAGTTATTTTCTTCCCAAGCATTCTATTTATGAGAATCTTAACATTTTAGGAAATGTCCTGTTAATTTTGTTAGTGAGTACAACTATTACCCATATTTTTACACATTTTATTTAAATTATGCATTTACAGACTCATTTAGGTAAAGATTGAAGTTTAATCACATGCAGAGCTATTCAATGGTACAATCATTCTTCTACTATATATCTTTTAGCTAGTTTTCAATGTCCATTCATGTTGAATCATTTCAAAATAACTATAATTTTCTGGTTCAAGAAAAACTCTCTAGAAGAAAACAGGAAGTTCAAAGAAGAAATATACTTCGAAGAAATAGAAAATGCTACAAAGGTTAATATGCAGATTGATAAAGTATCACTGAATTTTTGGAGTAATTTGTAATCATTAATGTAAATTGTTTTGTGGAACACTTAAATGGAAGCCAGATTTTAAGGATATCACAAAAAATTATGTGCCCAGTGGATGGACATAATGGGCATGTGATACGCTTTGTTAATTCAAACCTTGAAAGATTGTTTTTTCCAGATTAGGAACAAACTTGCAAACTTGAGTATCAGAAATACAAAGAGTAACAATGAAACCTTATTGGGGTTAATAGATTGACAGAAGATTTAGAAGTACTTTTGTGGGAAAATGTATATAATTGTCTTCTTTCATAATACTGTTTTCTAATGATTATATATTGATTGTTTTCACACACACATTCACACACACACACACACACACACAGGAAAAAAATCTCAAACCTAGATATGGATATCTAGATATATTCTAAATGGGATAGAAACAATTAAAAAGAAGCCTTTATTTTAATATGAGAAATTTAAAGTACCAAAACTACTGAGAAATAATTTAAAACTTCAGTTTCACATTTGGTATATTAAACATGACTTTACAAATTCATAACTCTAAGTTAAATTTTAATTAATAAAACACTTTATTCCTTTAAGTCCCCCACATATCTGTCAGCTTATAGTGCTGTGGAGGCTTGCCTGTTGCTATGATTCTAAAAGGCATGCCACCGGTATTTGAGATACCCACAGGGCCACCCAAGTGGACAAGTTTCACCTGAGCTTCCAAACTAAGACAGACAAGGGAGGAGAACCTGGCAGCTCACTCCCAAAGCAATTAGCCATTGAAAACCCCATGAATAGCAGAAAAGCACTGTCAAATATAATACCAGGAAATGACCATCCTCCAGGCTGGAAATCATTCAAGAAATGACTAGGGAAGAGTAGACTCCTTAAAGTAGAGTCAACCTTAATGACTAGAAGGCAGAAAAGCACCTGGACCTTCACTCACTGATGTGGCATGACTCAAAATAAGAACAAACATAGTGACTACAACACTGGGCTCAAACATAAAGAGATTGTGTGCAGGGTACAGGGTTGGGTAATGTTTTGTTTTGTTGTACTTGGGGTCCCTATGAATTAGATCTGACTCAATGGCACCAAAAAAATTCCTTTGAAAGTCACTTTAGTTCCTCCTAAATTTGATTCCAGATCAAGTTTACAAAAATCAGATTTGTTTTACTTATCTTATTGATTTTAAGAATATGATTTGATAAGAGGTTTAAAAAGTACTTATTGTGCAACATATATTACTCTATAAGAGCACAGTACATTAGCTTGCATTAAGTGTTCAACCAGGTAATTAAATATGCTAACATAGTAATTACCTGTTCTA
This sequence comes from Pedetes capensis, assembly GCA_007922755.1. Lineage (NCBI taxonomy): Eukaryota > Metazoa > Chordata > Mammalia > Rodentia > Pedetidae > Pedetes > Pedetes capensis. Next base: position 40,133 of record VMDO01008736.1, read on the forward strand.
ATTATGATACATAATTAGTATAAGTGCATATAATTATGTAGGTGCATAAAACATCCACGTGATAATAGAAAAATCTTACATTACTAACAGCAGATGAAAGTTGAAGATTAAATAGTAAAGTGAAGCAAAGAAGAAATATTCCTGGCATTCACTGTATGCTTAGTAATTCTCTTCTCTAGTGAGTAATACTTATTTAGAATAACAACGTTAATTTTTACTGTTTTTAATAGCTGCAAATGAAAGAAAAAACTATGATCATAAAATTGGATAAGGAAGTTTAGAACTTAGGTGACTGTCTGAATCACCTGGAAATAACAGCTCTCTAATAGAGAGAAATGAAATTCTATAATTCTGACAATAGCTAACAGGGCTGGTTAAAAAATTGAACCATTCCAAGATCAAAATAACTTTTGGTACATATTTTCATACATCTAAATTCTTTCTCAACTTAAAATGATTTCCCTGATGTCTCTTGGGCAGAATAATAATCTTGCTTGCTGTTACATCTTTTATATATAATGCTTAGTGATTTTTAAATATCATGCAAATTAGTAAAATATACTTTAGATTTTCATTGAGAAAAATTTATGAAGATGTCCATATAGGGCCACCACCAAAATAATAATCAACTAATATAAATATTTTTAATTAAATAAATATGTGTAACATATTTGAAGAATTTAGGGACTTATTAATGCAAGAATGAAAAAAACTGTGTCAAAATATACTGTAGGCCATATTCATGCACTATCCCTTGTGTCAGTGCAAACTTAGTATTGTTTCTTAAGGAATAAGTACATCCAAAAATGAGATGTCATTCTACTAAGTTATCCTGAATGACATATTCAGTGCTTTTACTCAGATATTAACCACAGCTGCTGTAAGCTATACAGTATAATTATGTTCTTAATGTCTGAATGTTGGTAGAACAAACCGTAGTCAGAAAAGAATAACCCTTTGATAAATCACAGTGAATGTCTAATGAAAATTTCCCAAAGGAGATGCAGTCCATTCTGTTCTTATAGAGTCCACATTTAATAAGATCTTTAGAAAACATCCTATTTAAACCATATATACAGTGGAGTTTTATTCAACCATGAAGAGAATAAAATTATGTCATTTTCAGGAAAATAGATGGGACTGGAGATCTCATCTATATATTGCATGTTTTCTATCACATGTGAAATTCAACTTAGAAGTAGACACATATATACACACACTCATACATATATGTGTATGATGTATATATATATATATATATATATATATATTCATATGTATATATATATGAAACACACATACAAAACTTGAAAATAGAAAGGAGACTATTTGGGAAGAGGAAGAGGATCAGCAAAAGAGTGGAGGGGAAACAAGAGGGGATAGTGTGAGGTGATTACAGTCAAACTACATGATGTGAATGTATGAAAATGTCACAAAGACATCCATCATTTTGTGCAATGAATATATACTGATGAAGAAATATATACCAATAAAAAATAAGCACTGTAAGTTTAAACTCTCACAGAATTGAGTTTACTGGACCCTACTCTTACTTTATGGCTGTGATACTGACTTTCATTTTCATATTTCTGACCTAATACTGTACTGAGTAGCTACTTCATTGTTCATTCCATTTTGATGATTTGTTTATTTATTTATTTATTTATTTATTTATTTATTTATTTATTTGTATGTTTATTTTTCCTGCAGTATTTGGGAATTCAACCCAGGATCTTACAGACTTTGCAAGTGCTCTACCATCCCCAGCCCTTTTTTTCATTTTTTAAAAAATTTTCATACAAAGTCTCAGTAAATTACACAGGCTACCTCTGTCCTCAAACTCGTGGTGTTCCTGCCTCAAACTTCCAAGTTGCTAGGATTACAAGTGTATGCCATGGCTCAGGGATGATGTTTTTTTTATTAATGCTGAGATTCAAAAGTGATTCACAGAAGGCTGCCGTGAATATTTGTGGTATCTATTAAAAACTCTGTGTCTTTTACACAAATAGAAATTTAGTTATTCTCACTTCAAAAAATATTCATCATACTTTGACATTTGAAAACTTATGTTTTGTATTTTGCCTTTAAATATTTCGAAGTGTGAGCTACAATCTTGAAATACTGTTTACTATGTCTTTCTCAAACAATGTATAATAAATATGTTGTGTGGATAGTAGGATTCACAAAGAACCTTCAGAAGTGCAAAGGCTGCAACAGTTTGGAGTTCCTAGGGCTTCTGTTCTAGTCTGTTTGGATTGATATAAGAAAATGTCCCGAATGATTTATAAACAACAGACTCTTATTTCTTACTGTTCTGGAGGCTGGAAAGTCCAAGATCAAGATGATGACAGATTCGGTGTCTAGTAAAGGTGTGTTGTTGTTATTGTTAGGTGCCTTTGAGTAGTGTGCAACTCAGTGACATTAAATACAATAAGGGAAACAGTATTTCCATGCTACTCTGCTACTCATAGGGTTTTCAATGGCTGATTGTTTTTTGGGAGTGGATTACCAGGTCCTTCTCCCAAGCCTTCAGCACCTGGTGTTCCCAGGTGGTCTCCCACCCAAGTCCTGACCAGGTCTGACCCTGCTTAGCTTCAGAGATCTGAGGGGATCAGATGCCACAGTGGTATGGCTGTACGAGGTAAAGACATAGTCTCTGCTTAATAAAGGGCACCTTCCTAAGTGCTCACATGAGGGAAGGGTGTGATGGTCAAAAGACCTGTCTCAAGCCTTTTATAGTAGAAATTCTTATTTCACACTAATAATGAGTGAGGGTGGACCATTCTTAAGGTTTTATCCTTATGACATGTTGTTGTTGTTAGGTGACGTGGAGTGCTATCCGACTCATAGTGAAAACCCTCATAGGGTTTTCAATGGCTGATTGTTTTGGGATTGCCTTGGGAGTGGATTGCCACTTCCTTCTCCCATTTTTGCACCACTGGGAATAGAACTTGAGACCTCCGAGACTGCAGAGCGGCGCTCTACTAACTGAACTAAATCCAAGCCCCCTTGTGACATAATCATCACCTAATGTTCCCACCTTTTGGTACTGTTTGATTGGGCATTAAGATTGGCATAAACTTTTTTTTTATAAACTGTCCACAGTTTAAGGTTTATACTGTTTTCCCCAAAGTAGTTCTTAGTATATGTGTACTTTTTTTTTTTTTTTTTTTCGGTTCTGGGGGTTGAACCCAGGGCATTGTACTTGCATGCTTTGCAATTGCTGTGCTACTGAGCTGCACTCCCCAGCCCATTTTTTACTTTTTCTTTGAGACAGGGTCTCACTAAATTAGGAAGACTGCCTCTGGTTTCCAACTTGCTATCCTCCTGTCTCCACCTCTCGAGCCCCTGGGATTACAGGCGTGCGCCACTGTGCCTGGCTCTTAGTATATGTGTTTTGTGAAAATAGTGATAATTATGCTATAATTTACAATTATGAAAATTACCTTAGCTAGTGTTTTAGTTATTAAGAGCAAGAAGACAGTATAATTCATTTTATTCCATAAATCTTTGTCTTCAAACATGAGCCAATAAAGTGAAATAAATTGAACCTAGAATCATAAGTAGTAACAGTGAATCTACTCATTCTCATTAAAATTATATTTTATTTTATGTAAACTACATAGTGTTTTTATTCAGAAATAACAAATATTCAATTACACTAAAAATCAACAAGTAAGTACACTTACCATGGTCCTTAGAAGTTTGTATACAGCTACACAACATGTCATGAGTATATTTATATTACATAGAATCTAAACATGACAAAGGGCTGAGGTTTAGCTCAATTGGTAGAACACTACTGTGCACTCTCTTAGGACCTGGGTTTGATCCCGAGCACCACAAAAGTGGGAGAAGGATGTGGCAATCCACTGCTGAAGCAATCTTGAAAACAATCAGCCATTGAAAACCCTATGAGGGTCACAATGAGCTGGTCCTGACTAGATGGAATCTAACAAAAATAAAAAACATGACAACATGGTAGATTTCATTCTTATCATGTTTAATTGAAGATGAAAAACTGAAGGGACAAAAGGTGAATTTATTCAGTGCCCCACTAGTAAACTGAAGTGATAGAATTATAAGTTGCTGTTGGTGGTTACTAGGCGCTATTGAGTCAAGTCCAACTCATAGTGTCCCTGTATACATTAGAATGAAACACTCCCCAACACTGTTCCTGGCCTGGTACTATGTCTGTGTTTCTCTATCGTTCATAGGGTTTTTAATGGCTGGTTGTTTTGGGATTGTGTCAGGAGCGGGCTGCCATGTCTCTCCCTGGGGCCTCAGAATGCTCAAAGCAGCACTCTACCAACTGAGATAAAACCCAGCCCCTATAAGCTGGTAGGAGGCATGAAACCCTGACAATCTGAATCAAGAGCATGTGAGCTTAAGTACCACATCTCTTGGTTATTTGTTACTGTTTCTAAAAGTTTGCTTTGTATATATAAATATTTTAAGTAAAGCTAGTCTTTTCCCTTTATTTAGCATAATGCCAACTTCTATTTCACATATGTAATTCAAGCCCAACTCCAGAGGTATTGTGAATTTCTTTTCTAAACCTAGGGATTTGATTTTTGCCTTTTTGTAATTAATCATTCAATAATGAGGCACAAACATATGAGCTTTGTCCTCTGTCAACTAGTTTATCCTTAACCCATAATTCATAATTTGTTCAGGTATCTGTGATAAACATTCATGGAAATCATGGTAACCTTGCATTTATCTTCATAAAATAGTTGCTGGCATCCATTAGTTCCCATGAAAGCACATTTCTGAGTTTTGCATGGAAAATAAATTCCATTATTTTTAATGAATCCTCATTACTTATTTTGGGGCACTGTTTTGGTAAATGTTTTTACCTATAATCTTTATTGATGCATTTTCATTTCTTCTTAGAAAATAAGTTTACATGGAATAATTCATACCATCAAAAAGATTCTCCAAAAGACTCTTGCCACTAAAAATACATGATTCTTAAATAGGGAGACATTTTGAACACAGTATTGACAGAGTCTCATAGAACTTTCAAATGCTTCCATTGCTGTTTTAGTTCTATCACTATTTTAAGTGCCTTGGCAAAATATTTAGATTAATCAAAAATACCTCGTTACAGAAAATGACAGAATAGGCAAAAAGTAATAATGAAATGTGGTCCATACAAGACAAAAGAATGTAGCTCCTGTATCCATAAAAAGTGATTGAGAACAAAAATTGTGCAAAAATTTTCTCTCAATTTCTCTCCTTTGTGAAAAAAATAAAGTCTGCCATTCTTGCATTGGGTTATTTCCCCAATACTTTTGCTGAGCTTCTGACAACATTTAAAATTAGGCTGTTCAGAGGATATGACATTTGCTGATGAGCTCTTTATAGTGAATGAAGAAGGAGTGATGGGCTACTTTTATTTCTGTAAAGCCCCATTGCTGTGAAACTCATAGACCTTTTATCAATCTCCTCTGTAATTATAATCTCACTATGATAGCATGACACAAATATATCTAATATTTCAATATCTAAAGATGACAATTGCTTTAGTCTGTCCATACTAGTATCACAAAAATATCATGGACTGGGTTACTTCAAAAAGAAACATTTATTTCTCAAGGTTTCAGAGATGCTAGGAGGCCCACTATCAAAGTGACCAGCAGATTCAATGTCTAACAAATGCCCATTTCCTGGTTCATAAAAGACTACCTTTATCCTATGTCCCAGCAATGTGGGGGCATGAGGGAATTTATGAGCTCTCTTTTAAAAGGACATCCCTTTCATTCATGGAAGCTCCTCTCTCTTAACATAATTGTCACCCAAAGACCCTACCTTCATATACAGTCACTTTGGTGCTTAGGATTTCAACATATAAACTGGAAGGAAGGACAAAAATATCCAGTCCATAAAAATAGTTTACCACATTTTGCCTTGGAATACCAAGCCCTGCAACATAAACAATGAGGTACAGCTGCACGTGACAGCCCAGGGCTGATGATCATTTGACCACCACAGTCTCAAAGGAAACATGAAAGTGTGGGTAATGAGATCCAAAGTCCTGAGAGACTGAGTATTAGCCAGACTTTTTGTTACTATCACAAAATACCTGATATAAACAACTTAAGGGAAAATGGGTTTATTTTGATCTGTTTTTTGCTGCTTTCAGTGCATTGTTCTTGTTTCCGTTAATTCTGGGCCAGTAGTGAGGCAGAACGTTGTGGTGGCCGGATCATATGCAAAGGCTACTCACTCACATCATTGCTTATTGGGAAGCAGAGAGAAGGAAGGGACTAGGGACCAGGGAAAACCTTCTAAGTCACATATCCAGTGACTTATTTCTTCTGACTAGGCCCCAACTTCTGAAGTTTCTATCCCCTCCCAAAATATACCAACCAGCAGGAGCCCATGTATTCTTCACATGAGCCTGTGGAGTACATTTGTTATTCAAACCATAACAATCTGTGAAATGGATCTATTGATGTAATGTGGAAATAGTTCCACAGATGTCAACTTTGATCAATGAAAGAAAGGAGACAGGATTGGGCCAGGCTGTTAAACACCTCTTCCTCTCTATCTCTTTCTGGATCTGTATGAGCTAATAGACCAGTGTAGTAACATTTTGTCTGTTTTATTCCAGCTTTTCTTTTTTTCCCTTCTTTCCTCAATCTCTCTATTCTCTATATAAACATTCAAATACAACATTGGAATGTTGATTTCACACAACCGGAAAAATATTTGTAATCAATTTAAAGGAGAAAATAACTTTATACTGCCCTTAAATAATTGTTGTAGATAAAATTCCAAGGGAATTCACAGCCAAAATACCAACAAAACTCAATTTAACAGGTAACAATGGCAATGAGTTAAGTACAATGAACAGAGAAAAATTATCAGGAAAATATATACTTCAGTTTTATAAAATATATAAATTTATTAAAGATCCAAATACACTTTTTATGTATAAAAAATAACAAACAAATTAATGATTTAGTGGCTTGTATAAATAATATATTAATTGCAACTGAATAGAAAAATTATGTAATTCAAATACAGATCTGATAAAAACTATTCAAATTGTATTCAAGATAATGAAGTTAATTTAAAACTATGAAAGAGATATTAAGCAACATATAGGATCAGGTAAGTTGATATGACATATATCTGTTCAGAGTTGCCAAGGTACTAGAGAACAAGAAGGAAAAAAGAAGGTTTACAGATTATTAAAAACTTTTCAGAATTATTATAAAAATCCTACAAATATATTCACAAAATCCAATGAATCTCATGTTAGGTAATGAAATGATCATGTAACTTAGTGCCTCTTGAAAGCCAAACTCAAAGGAAATGTCTTTTTTAAAAAAAAATTAAGTGTTAAGCATGATAGTTGTTAGGTGCAGTCGAATCAGGTCCAAATCATAGTGATCCTTCATACAACACAAAGAAACAGTCTCAGACACCATGCCATGCCTGGCATTATGTCAGTGCTTCTCTACTATTCATATGGTTTTCAATGGTTGATTGTATTCAGGATTGCTTAGGGTGTGGGTTGCTAAATCCTTCTCCCATTTTTGCTATGCTGGGGATCGAATACAGGGCCTTAGAGAGAGCAAAGCAGCACTCTATCAACAGAGCTAAACCCCAGTCCTGGCATGGTAGTACACATTGGTAATCTAAGCGCTCAAGAGGATGAGGCCAGAAAATCATTAGTTCCAGGCCAGCCTGGGCTATATAGCAATATTGCCTCCAAACAAAACAAAACAAAACAAAACAAAACACAAAACAAATGTTAGGGCTGCTGGTGAGAGTGGGAAGTCAATTCTCCAGTGAGATGTAGTAACCAAACCAACTCCATATAGTGTATGTGGCAAAATTTGTTATGGATCCTGTGGTTGGCCATGTCTGTGTTGCTCCAGGATATTTTGCATATTATTCTCATATTTGGAAAGTTTTCTATACATTAAATATTTTCTAAATATAGAAGCCAGAAATTTCATTGCCATTGCCTACAAATAAACACATATAATACTACCCACTGATGTTCTCCATCCAATGTACTCACGAAAAACTTTATGTAACAGAGCAATACATGAAACAAAACAAAACAACGACACCCAAATGGAAGTATATGAGCTCTATTTTAGCTAAGAGAGTGGTGAAGCCTTCTGACTTTTGGAGACAGCAATTGACGTTTTCAGTGTATGGGGCCTGGAATCAACAATTCAAACTGTCATGATTATTTCTCCATTGAAGTTTGACCATACTTGTTAGATTCTGCTCTTCTAACTCAGGTTCCAGGGATGGGGGTTAGCTCAGTTAGTAGAGTTCTGCTCTTCAGCGTATAAGGTCCCAGGTTCAATCCTTAGCACTGCAAAATGGGAGAGGGACATTGCAATCCACTCCTGAGGCAGTCCTGTAAAAAATCAGCCATTGAAAACCCTATGAAGGTCAGTGTGACAACAATAACCCAGGTTCCAATCCAACTGAAGATTCTGTGAAACAGAAAATGTCATTTAAGAAATAAAATTTATGGTTGAATTTATAAGAGTAGTTTTTGAATATTTGGGCTTAAGAAAGCTGCTAATTACAGAAATTGAAATACATTGTAGTTTCAACATTCATGCATTCAGAGAATGAAAATCAAAGATAGGTTAGCTGACTTCAGTGTTTGAAGAATAGGAAGTATACAGCTAGCATTAGGGTACAGGACTCCAGTGAGCAATGGTCTGTCATTTGTTTTTAGGTGCCCTTGAGTCAGGTTCAACTCATAGTGACTCTATGATGGATCAACAGAAGGAAACACCCCTGACACTGTGCCATGCCCAGGACTATTGCCAGGGCTTCTCTGTAATTCATAGAACTTTCAAAGTCTGACTGTTTTAGGAGCAATCTGTCAGGTCCTTCTCCTAGGCCTACAGCACCCAGTATTCCCAGGTGGTCTCCCATCCAAGGACTAACCAGACCCAACCCTACTTAGGTTCTGATACTAGAAGAGATTTTCATCCATAGTGGTATAACTCAAAACAAGCAATTGTCTACATTGACTAAATGATCTCTTTGTTGTTGTTGTTGTTGTTAGGTGCCCTCGAGTCAGTATCTGACTCATAGCGACCCTCATAGGGTTTTCAATGGCTAACTGTTTCGGGATTGCTTTGGGAGTGGATTGCCAGGCCCTTCTCCCATTTTTGCGGTGCTGGGAATTGAACTTGGGACCTCAGAGACTGCAGCACAGCGCTCTACCCACTGAGCTAAATCCCAGCCCAAATGATCTCTATGAAGTGTAATTTGAGAGGAGTTCCTTAAGAGCTCTAACTAGCTATTTCCAGAAAAAAATAAAATTAAAGAGAGATAAATATAGTGTGGGAATGTAGTGCAGACTTGGAGCACCTGTTTATAGCATATATAAAGCTGTGGACTTGACCTTTAGCACCACAAGAAATAAAACAAACATAGCAATAACAACAACAAAGACAAACAGTAAAAGGAATAAAAGAATGGGCTAATTTTATTCCACTGTATGTATTAGAGAATTTACAGACTGAGAATGACCTTTTAGGAGTCTTAAATTCTCAACACAAAGAAAGATATGAGGAATAGTAAGTTTTTATTATTATGTTACTTTTTTCAAAGCACGCTATTATTTCTTTTAGTTTCAGGGCTAAAATAACCAAAGTGCAAATAAATATCAAGATGAAAATAAACTTAATCCATAGCTCACAGAGCTTCTAATGTGATAGGATACTATCAGAGAAAAAGAGAGTTTGAGAATTGGAAAGAGAATATGTGTCAGAATTTATAACTAAATTGGTAAATGTCTTAAATATACAAATCCCTTTGAGCTTCATTTCCATCCTAAGCAGCTCTCCTTCCCCTGTCCCAGATCTTCTTTTTTCCCCTGCTGCACTGGAAAACCTTAAAACAACCTTGCCAAGAAGAAATAAATTTTCCTCATGCCCAATACCTAATGCCAAGTCACTGTTCATAAATATGTATGGAGACAGATTTCAAGCATTTTCTCTATGTGAAACACAAAATTTGAGTTCTGAGAGGAAGAGTCCTATATACCAAAATATTGGAAGATTTTATATCAACAAATTGTTAGTAATAAGTGAGGATACTGATGGTGTTAAAGAAAAAAGGAAGAAGTAAAATTTTAGATGGGATTGAATTCGTCCATGTGGATAAAATTATCAGAAATACTGGGTACAATGTATCAGATTTAAAAATTATGAGTAGCACCAAATACTTATGATTAGAACTTGATTTTAACATCAGATTCCATTAACATACCAAGAATTTCTTGGTCTAATGTGGAGTTAGTAATGCAAAGTTTCAGAGTAATATGGATATTGGAATGATATTACCATTAATGAGGCTGTGTGCATGTGGCTTATGCTTGTAATCCCAGCACCTCAGGTGGCAGAGGCAAGAGGATCACAGATTTAAGGCTACAGGCAGCCTTTATAACTTGTTGTTATTAGGTGCTGTTGAGTCAAATCCAATTCATAGCAAACCTATGTACAACAGAGTGAAACACTCCCCATTTCTATGCCAGGCAAATAATCATTTTTATGTTTAAGCCCATTATTGCAGAAATTGTGTCAATATATCTAGTTGAGGGTCTTCATTTTTTTTTTTTGGTTGACCTGCTATTCTCCCAAAGATGATGTCCTTCTCCAGAGATTGACCCCTCCTGACAATATGTCAAAAATACATCAGACATCCTGACAATATGTAGAAAATACATCAGACGTGGTCTCACCATCCTTGCTTCCAAGGAGCACTCCAGTCACACTTCATCTAGGACAAATCTGTTGGTTCTTTCGGCAGTTCATGGTATATTCAATATTTGTCTCCAGTAACATAATTCAAAAACACCAGTTCTTCTCTTATCTCCGTTATTCAATGTCCAGTTTTCGTAACCGTCTGATGTGACTGAAAGTACCATGGCATGAGTCAGGCACACCTTCCTCTTCAGTGTGACATCTTTCCTTTTCAGCACTTTAAAGAGGTCTTTTGCCATAGCTTTTCCTATTGCAATGCCTCTTTTGACTTCTTGACTGCTCCTTCTGTGGGTGCTGATTGTAGAATCAACTAAAGCAAAATCTTGGACAACCTCAATCTTTTCTCCATTTATCATGAAGTTGTGTGAAAATCTTGTGAGGGTTGCTATGAGTTGGATGGAACTCAATGGCATTTTTACTATAAAAAATAAAAAATGAGCTGGAGGTTCAACTGAATGGAAAATTACTTTTGAAGGATGTGGGAATCCTAGTATCAAACTTCAAGAATCCCCACCCACTCCTCAAAAAGAAAAACAGAAAGAAAAGAAAAGAAAAGAATGAATGAATGAATGAATTATTATGAATATTGTGTTTGTTGCTCATATAACCTTCGATAATGTTCCTAAAAGAGGCCAAGAATTCAATCATTTCAGCGTGACCTTATTGCTGTTGTTGTTAGGTGCTGTTGAGCTGGGTCCAGCTCATATTTTAGAGGAGAGTACCAGCCACATGAAAAAGCTTTGTTAGTGATTCTTTTCATAGATTTATGATACTGATAAAGATATCATTTTAATGATAGTGAGCTGGTGGTAGGAAATAAAATGTGCCATGCCCTCAATCCACTTTTTAAATTTCTAACCACCTATCACTCAATATATGATTATACTTGCAGATAAGACTTTAGAAAGACATAATTAAGATTAAATTAGATCATATGGGTAAACTCTAATCCAATATGACTTGCATTCTTATAAGAGAAGGAGATTAGAATATCCACTGAGAACTGAGAAATGGCCATATGAGGACATAGTAAAATTGCCATGGAGAAAAAAAAAAGCCAAGGAGAGAGGCTTTCGAAGAAACTAAATCTGCTAACACCTTGATGTGGGAGATTTGGTCTTTAGAAAATAAGGAAATAAGGTATAGTTGTCTAAGTTACCCACTCTATGATATTTTATTATGATAGCTCTAGCAAACTCCTGCAGGTGGATAGATTTATATGGGCTGCCAGAAAATAATTAGCTTCAATTGTCTATAAAATATAAAGGGTTGTTCTTTGTAATATTCAGCAGGAACAAATTATAATCTGAGCAGTCTGATTGGCTGAAAACTTTAATGGAAGCTAAATATTTCCAGAGTCCTTAAAGGTAAAATATATCAACTCCCATTAAGATATTATACATATGTGTGTGTATATTATATAAGAAGAAAAAGACTTGACTTGAGCTTCCAAGTATAAATTCACTATCTGCATATAATTCTCAAAACTATGTGGTCATATGATATTGTCAGGACCCCTTGATTCAGGTTTAGGATTAGAAATTTGAGAAAAGATTCTGTGATGAAACCTGAGATTGTGAATGTGTTCTTTTATTTTCCCCAAAGGGATATGTGATTGGATTAGGAAAAGTATAGTAGTGTACCTTTCAATAAGCATATTGATTAATTTTGCCCCTTTCTCCTACTCATCTCAAGAAACACTAAATTAAATAATAAAAGTGTGACCATGATGTCTTGGCAACAAATTTGGAGAATCAATGTCATAAACTTTCCCTATAAAGGCTGACCTCCTGCTTGCCAATGCTAAACACCTATCTAACAAAAAGTCCAACATCTAGTCCATACATGTCACCATTAGATAGAAAAACAGCCAGACAGTAGGTGTCAGACTAGAAATATTATAATATCATTTCAATCATGAGGACTAGCAAGTTTATATCATTGAAATGATAATCGGGTATTTCCTTATCTTCCCTGAGTAAACATTTCAACAGGAAAAACTACCTGTATAAAGACTACCTGATTACCTTAGTCACCACCACTCTTATATAATATTGCTTTTTATTATGTTAACAAAAAAATTGAGGATGCTGACTAATGTAATGAAATCTTTAATATCAGTATCTAACACATCTACCAGAAAAATAGAATCCTTTGATTGTTGTTGTTGTTAGGTGCCGTCAAGTCGTGTCTGACTCATAGCGACCCTCATAGGGTTTTCAATGGCAGATTGTTTCAGGATTGCCTTGGGAGTGGATTACTATGTCCTTCTCCCATTTTTGTGGTGCTGGGAATCGAACTCGGGACCTCAGAGACCTCAGAGCTGTGCTCTACCAACTGAGCTAAATCCCAGCCTAGAATCCTTTAAAATCTTTACTAAGTTACCATCCTAGATGCCAGCTTCCAAGTTTGGTTTACTCTCTGCCTGGATGTGTTATAGGCTTTGAACTAGAAAGAAATGAATTATGGCTTTTCTATCATAGCCAGCATATGCAGGCTTAAGAAGGAAGAACATGAAATTAGCAGTGGCATTTATTACCATAAAATATTTAATTTCCTTGCGTTTTTGCTTCTTATTAACATGGCCTTAAGTTTGAGGAAAAAAGTTGGCAGTCTGTGGTCTATAGGCCAAACTTAGCCTACCACCTCTGTTTCTAGAAAGAAAAGTCCTGATGTACACGTAACTGGATAGAAGATACCAAAGTACCAAAGAACAAGGTTGTTGTTGTTGTTGTTGTTGTTGTTGTTAGGTGCTGTTGAGTTGGTATCCAACTCATAGCAACCCTCCTAGGGTTTTCAATGGCTGTTTTGGGATTGCCTTGGGAGTGGATTGCCAGGTCCTTCTCCCATTTTTGCAGTGCTAAGAATTGAACTCAGGACCTCAGAGACTGCATTGCAGCCCTCTACCAACTGAGCTAAATCCCAGCCCAAAGAACAAGGTAGACATTAGCAATTTACAGACAAAAGCATGTCTTGGGTCACAGCACGATAGGGAAATCCCTACACTCCTGTCAGGAGGCAAGGGAGTTTATATACTAAGCTGCAGAAAGATGGGTCACAGATAACCGGAATGCAACTGATCTTTCTCAAAACTTGCTCATCCTCAATTAAGAAAGAGTCTACGTAAGCCAAATATAATCAACTGCTTGTCTTAATAACTTTGGCCTATAAGATTGGAGATGCATGCCAAGGTCACCTGCTCAGCATAATGGGAGGTAAAACCAAGATGTCTGTAACATGTCAAGCTGGATTCTTATAAACTGTCTTATTGGAACACAGCCAAACCTATTTGTTTATATGTTGTCTATGGCTGTTTTCATGTAGTAACAGTAGAATTCAGTAGTTGCAGAAGAGACCATATGGCCTGGAAAGCATACAATGTTTACTGTCTGGCCCTTTACAGAAATAGTTTGCCTATTCCTGTCTTATCTTTCATAGTATCCAAGGCTAGACTGTATCAAAAATTCTCACCAGGGAATGTGAACTGACAGCTGAAACATCATGTTGTAATTGAAACTTTTGATGTCAATGTTTGAACAGGTAAAATGAAGGCTTGCAGTGTTGAATTAGGTAATTACACTAATTACAAAGGCAAATATATTTGCTGCTGCATAATGAGGGAGAGGATATACCTGGAACTAAATAACAAAAGAGAGTGAAAGACTTAAATCCCTATGAGTAGGACTAGCATGAACTCATATTCTTCAAGAATGAAGGCTTGGAGCACCTCACTACACAGTAAATTAACTGAGGGGATGGCTATAGAGAAAAATGATAAGGATAAGAATGTGGAGTAAGAAGGCATTAAATGCTAATTATAGCCATGTAACCAGTTGTAAAGATTAGTACTGAATTATCTACTAATATATATTTTTCACAATATTATATATTTATGTATATATCCTTGTTTTCCCTTGATTTCACTCTAATTCTACAGATAATGTATATGCTTACTTAAATTGTGCTAAAAGTTTACATTTGTCTATAGTAAACAAGAAGATAAAATTAGGATGCAACAAGAGGAAAATGAATATTTACTCACAGTGTCTGAAAAATAAATCAGTAAATGAGAAGACTTTCGGTCACCTCACTTAGAAATTAAATGGTCAAGACCATTGCATTATATAAATTCAGGTATTATTCTTCATATTTAGCTTTATTTAAATGATACCACATAAACTAAGATGTGACTCTGGCACCCTGTTTAAGTGTGGTTTAACATGGTGGCATGGAAGTTCAGCACATATTTTATTTTCTTTTGTAAAGTGATATAAAAAAGAAACATCCTTTTTGTTATTTCTGCTGTGATATTATGATTGCAAGTGAAAGAATGGAGGATGATATACAGGTATATTGGGCTGGGATTTAGCTCAGTTGGTAGAGTGCTGTGCTGCAGTCTCTGAGGTCCTGAGTTCAATTCCCAGCACCGCAAAAATTGGAGAAGGGCCTAGCAATCCACTCCCAAGGCAATCCCGAAACAGTCAGCCATGAGTCGGATATGGGTCGCTATGAGTCGGATACCGACTCAATGGCACCTAACAACAACAACAACAACATACAGGTATATAGGCACATAACGGGTAAATTCTCATGAAAATTTTTTATGAGGAAGGCCTCTTTATATACGAATGCCCTTTGACATGAAGGATCTCCCTACCCTGATTTAATGATAGTAATATTCTTTTCTAGTATCCTCTGAAGGTAAGATACAGGCAGGTATTTGAGACCATTTGATCAGATAAGCCAAAATGAAATTTTGATTTAGAACAAAACAATGTCAAAAAGTCAGGTCCACAGAGATTCCATGATTCGGGGAAGTGATAGAGATAGTAGTGACTGAAGTTTTGAGTGGAGATCTCAATGCCATTAGTAGGTTATAGGCAACCTTAAAACAAGTTTGGACAAGATTCTTAGGTGTATTTGCTTTAATCCTGTCTCTCTACACTTATAGAAAGTTTTTGGATTACATAATATTTTCTTCAAAAATCCTTTCTTTTGAACTAAATACAGTAGATTTTTTTTTCCTGGTGTATGAGTTCTGAAGGAATAACAAGAACAATATTCACAACTCTGCACTGTGGTATTTGTGATATGGGGAATAATGAGTTGAAAGGCACATAGAATAACAAATTGTTTTCTGTGCAACTTCTATTTACATGTAATTGCATCAACTCTGTTTCTGATTTTTTTTTTTAAGTACTGGGAGGCTGAACCCAGGGCCTTGTGCATACTGTGCAAGCACTTTACCACTGATGTGCAGCCCCTATCCCTTTTTTCATTTTTATCTTGAGACAGAGTCTTGTGACAATTTACACAGGCTGCCTCTGGCACCAAGTTTGTGATCCTCCAAAGTTCTTTCTTTTGTTCTTCCTTTTAGATACACAAGTAAAATCAGAACACATGTATATATTATGCATATATGTACTTATGTCCTATATTTACATTGTACCAAATAGGCTTGTAGATAACTACGTAATTAAGTTTTGCTTTTGAGATTTTCAACAGGAGTAAAATAAGAATTAAAAAGTCCCATAGAAAGTGATTTCAGGTAATAGAACAAGACCAATGAATAGGATTTAATCCTCAGAAATACTATATTTCCCAGGCTAGTCAAAACCTACACCCCCAGTTAAACCATGGGCCAAAGAAGACATTCTTCAGAGGCCAGTGCTAGCCACTGCTACAGAAAAATCAGGGCATTAGAAAGGACTGACTTTGAAGGTGACTCAAAACCACAGGGCTTTTCTACCTCTATAAAAAGGACCCTAAAATAGGCAATGAAACCCTGCCCTCTCAGGAGAGGATGGGACTTAATTTAGCTCCTATAAATATTGCCCTCAAGGACTAAAACTCCCCATAGTTAGGAAACCTCAAGCAACTACAAAAGATCATCAGTGTGCCACTCAGCCACTCACTAGGTCACTCTTGGCATGGCAGGAATAAATATTGGTTTCCTTTTCAATGAGGAGGGCTTCATTCTCTGCCTTAATCAATTACCCAGGGCCCCTTTCTAAGTAAACTTATATAGTAACCAGTGATGTTGAAAATGCCCAAATCCAAAAGATTCTTTGACTGTCTGGCTACCCACACATAACAGACATGTTATAGAAACAAAAGGACATTTCTCAATAATACATAGGGAAATAGAGCAACAGGCCTAAGTCCAAAAGGAGGGCTTTGTTAAAACTTGGTAATAATGTTCTTTTACATTCTGATAACAGTCTGTGAGCCACAGCCAGCTGACTACATATTACTAAAAGGACCAAAAAAAAAAAAAAAAAAAAGGGTCCTCTTTGGATCAGCCTCTTCCCAGACAGAAGAGCCCCCAGGTCCTCTTGTTACTCCCATTGCTTAGTAACACCTATTGCTACTGAGTCTGCATAGCATCAGGAACATACTGATAACAAAACTGCCTATATGTACAAAGAGTTCAAAGACATAAGTTCTCATTAAACAACAAAAAGGACATCTCCTGTCTCATTTATAAACCCATTAGTTGTTATAACATTGTTCTATGTTTCAAATTGTTTCTTTCTTTTTTTTTTCTTCTTTTTATGGTGCTGCTAATATGATCAGATATGTTCAATGGCTGCAACTTGGTATTTTTTTCTCTAACCTATGGAATCATATATCTTTTCTTGAGACTATTTTTTCACATTTTACTATTTTCTCAATTACTAACACTTTGCTTTTTTCAGCCCTGAGATGTCACCCTTAAACTCAAAAATCAAGATATTGGGTACAGCTGCCCTACAAAATTGTCTAACATTGGATATTCTCACAACTGCCCAAAGGAAGCACTACTGCCATTATCAAAATTAGATTCTATGTGTACATATATCTCTGACAGTGCCACTAAGGTTTGTTCTGTTCTATACAACTCATAATCACTACACATTTTTCTACTAAAATGTTCTAAAAATGGCTTTCTGGATTTTCCTTGTATGAATTGATTATACTACTAATAATTATGGTCATAATTTTAATATTTTGGCCTTGCCTACTAAACTATTATTTTTAAACTTATGTCATCTTGTTTGTTGTTAATTCATCCTCAAGTGGTTCTACAACAATTTAGGCTGATACATCTAAGCCCCCTTGACCATCCTCCTGAGGCAGAAAGTCAAGCGTTGGGACTCTAAGAATTACTATGCCCCTTCCAGCTGAGAAGGGGCTAGAATGATCCATTACCCAATTCCCTAGATGACTCCAGAGTTCCCAGCTCTTAAGAGGGGGTAATGAGAGGCAGATTAGCTAAAACATTTGCAGCCCCTATGAAGGAAAAGGGGATTGAAAATGGCTCCTGCCATTCTGCCATGATGAAGAAGCCACATGTGTCAGAGGACATTGGAAGGACATTTGCAAGTGGGTTCTACACCTTCCTCAACCACTTGAGTCATTTACAAAACAAAGACCCTGGGCCCACATCCCAGGAGGTTCCCATTGCTGGCTGCCAGGGGCTGATGTCACCTTGGGTGTTCCCTAGTTTGAATAAAATTGGGGTAACTTGTGCCTACTTTCTCTTCTTCCTGGCTTTTTCCACAGCTCTCCTTCTTCCTTCATCTCTATTTGTCTCCATCCAGTGACCTTGGGCACATATCTTCCTTCTCTCAGGTCCACCATCCTATTTGTCTATCCAAGCCACTTTTTCTTCTAAAAGTCTGCTTAACTCTCTTGTACTCTCTGGCTTTTTTATCTTTCCTTGGGGAATGGAAATATTATTATTCTGATTCTCCCAGGGAACACAGGTTTTTCCGAGTTCTTTTGCACATTTACTTAAGCTTCAAGTGCCTCAGGTTTCCCTGTAATTCCTTAAAGGTGCACTATCTTTAATAAACCTATTCTATACTCTTCATTATAACTTCTGTGTCCAGTATGTTGTTGTTGCTATTGTTGTTGTTAGGTACCCTTGAGTCCATATACTACTAATAGCGACCCTGCGTATAACAGGTGAAACACTATTTTCAGTGTTTTTCTGCTGTTCTTGGGTTTTCAGTGGCAGACTGATTTTTGGGAGTGGCTTGCTTGGTCTGTGTCCCAAGTCACAGCACCTGGTGTTCCCAGGCGGTCTCCCATCCAAGTACCAACCAGGCCCGACCCTGCTTAGTTTTCCAGATCTGATGGGATCAGATGCCACAGTGCTACAACTGTAGGCCAATGAATCCAGTATAAATCCTTTCATACGCTGGATGAAAGGACCAGGGTTTTGTTGCCAGATAATAGGACCTGCATCTCTCTACTCCTCATGAATCTCTGATAACACTATGCCACTGGCATTTCAGATACCAGTAGGACCACCAATGGTGAACAGGTTTCAACTGGGCTTCCAGCATAAAATGGATTAGGGAGAAGGACCCAGCAGCCCACTCCCAAAACCAGCCTTTGAAACCCTTATGAACAGTAGGGAAGCACTGACCATAATGGTGGTCATGGCACAGTATCAGGTAGTGTTTCATCTGTTGTATATAAGAATTGCTGTGAGTCAGACCTGACTTGAGGGCACCTAACAACAACAAGGCTGGAAGGCATTCAGGAGAAAACTTGGTAAGGGTTACCTCCTCAAAGTAGAGCCTACCTTAATAATGGGAACTGAATGGAGCCTCTGGAACCTCTATTTGCTGATGTGGCATGACTCATAATGAGATGAAGACTTATGTCTGTAGCAGTACGCTCAAACATAAAAAGATTGTATGCATGACACTGTTATATAGTGTTTCATTCTGTTGAAAATAGGGTTGCACCCAACAGTAGTGTTTCAAGATCTAAAATTTAGTTAATTTTCTCTTTAAAAATTATGTATTTATTTATTTATTTAAGAGAGGATCTTGATAAGTTGTGCAGACTGCCTCTGGCCTCAAACTCACATTCTTCTTACTTTAGCCTCCTGAGTTGCAGAGTTTCCAGGCATGCACCATAGTGCCCAACTAGTCTTTCTCTTTTAGGACTAAATATGTCATTCTGTAGTCCTTTGGCCTTCAAAGTTTGTAATTATAGGTCAGCTGCTAATATTACTAAGGTCCATTTATACATGATGAGTAAAAAACTTTTTCTGCTTTCAATGTTCTGTCTTTGTATTAGATTTTCAATAGTTTTCCAATCATATATTTAGGTATTGACCCCTTTGAGTTTATTCTACTTGGCATTGTTGCAAACTAACATTCAAATACAGGAAGAAAGGAAGGATATAAGGTGAGTTAAAATGTCACTATGCTCACT
This sequence comes from Pedetes capensis, assembly GCA_007922755.1. Taxonomy (NCBI): domain Eukaryota; kingdom Metazoa; phylum Chordata; class Mammalia; order Rodentia; family Pedetidae; genus Pedetes; species Pedetes capensis. Next base: position 60,112 of record VMDO01008736.1, read on the forward strand.
AATTTTACTAAGAGGAATAAACCTTCATGGAATTGTTCCAGGATTGTGATTCATCTTCATAGTTATGATAAACTACATTTTAGCAGTTTTGTCATCCTTCTGATTGTTTTTATGGGACTATTTTGGAAATGCTTTACTCTCAGTATGGTCTGAATTTACATTTCTTTGATAGCTACTGATGTTGAGCATTCTTTTCATATGTATATTGGCCATTTGGATCTTTTCTATTTGAGAAATGCACAATCAAAACTCTCTCTCTCTCTCTCTCTCTCTCTCTCTTAAATAACTGAGATGTTGGTCTTAGTCTTGTATTTGTGTTTCCACCCATATACAGGATATGAGTCTTCAGGTTAATATAAGAATTTTGGTAATAACTACATTTTGTTGTTGTTGATGTCGTTGTTGTTATTAGGTGCTGTAGAGTTATATCCCACTCATAGCAACCCTCATAGGGTTTTCAAAGGCTGATAGTTTGGGGATTGCCTTGGGAGTGGATTGCCATGTCCTTCTGCCATTTTTTGTGGTGCTAGGAATCAAACCTGGGACCTGAGAGACCACAGGGCAGCATTCTACCAACTGAATTAAATCCCAGCCCCACATCATTTTGTAGTTTACCTTTATTATTTTCTTATAATGTTCATTTATGGACGTTTCAATTTTAATATAGCATAATTTAATATATAGTACAATATAATATATAGTACACTGTAATCAAACATTCCTTTATAACTAGTACATTTTCTTTTCTTGCTTAAAAATTATTTTCTATGTTGAGATTGTAAAATACATTATTTTACACAATCTTTTAAAGATATACTTTGACATTTTACATTTAGACATGTAGTATTCTTGGAAATAATCTTCATGTATAGTTTCAGGTTTAGTTTTTTTTTTTTATAATCCACATACATTATACTGAGATTCATTATGGCACTTTCATACCTTTATATCATGTACTTGAGGCAGAAATATTTTTCAAGTAATTTTCATGTGCATATACTTTTTCTAGCATCATTTATAGGAGAAAAATATTTGTTTTACTCACTGATACACAGGACTATCTCTGTCTCCTTCAAGTCACAATATATGAAAGTGCAGGTGTAAGGGAAATTTCACCTCTGCCCTCTCAAGCTTCACTTAAATTAAAAATTACCAATTAACAAAAGAAAAGGTACATAATTTTATTTGCAAGGAGGCATTGATAGCGTAAGGCAGAGAGGAAATTGGGGAAGGAGGCAGATTTCAAACACTGTAATGGAAAATTCATAAATTTGTAAGTAACTGAAAGATTAAGATGAAACAGCACTGGCCTTTCAGTAACTGAAAAAAATCCACAGGCTGCTTGTAACTAGTCACAAAGTTAAAGATGAGCCAGCAAATGGGCACCTTTAGAATTGTTGTTAAGTGCCTTACAGTTTGGTCCAACTCATAGCAACTCTATCTACAACAGAAAGAAACACGCCCAGACACCGTTACTCTGCCCTATGTCACTACATCAGTGCTTCTCTGATATTTATAGGGTTTTCAATGGCTGATTGTTTCAGCATTATTTTGGAAGTGGGCTGCCAAGTCCTGCTCCCATGTTTTACAGTACTGAGGATCAAAACTGCTTCCTCAAAGAGTGTGGAGCAGCACTCTGTACCAACTGAGCTAAACCCCAGCCCAGTTTTAGAATTGTTGTTGTTGTTGTTAGGTGCCGTCGAGTCGGTATCCGACTCATAGCGACCCTTTGTACAACAGGGGAAACACCATTGTCAATGCTTCTCTGCTGTTCATAGGGTTTTCAATGGCAGATTGATTTTTGGGAGGGGGCTGCCAGGTCCTTCTCCCAAAGTTTTAGAATACCCAACACTAAATGAAAACTTGGAGTAATAAAGATAATTCAATATTTCTACCTATTTCAAACATATCTTGGGTTTTGGACCACATAAAACAGCTCTTAGCTAACTACAAAGTTAATGCAACAATAATAAAATAAAGTTAAATATTTCCTCCTGGGTTGGCCTGAAAAAAAAAAAAAAACAAAAAAAACAAAACCGGAGCACTGCTTTTGACCCATGGCCAATGGCACCCTGAAAAGAGTGAAAATATACTCTCACCTCAATAAAAATCATAATGAATAAAGACTTGGGCATGGGTTCTTGCTCCTTACCTGGAGGGCCTGCCTCTTCCTTCCCCAATTTGGTTTTCGTTTAAGTCTCATTTCACCTTTTTTTCCAGTCTTCATTTTTTTCTTGGGGAGATGACAACTTTAATTGCCTCAGGGTACGAGGTATTTTTCCAGTAATCCAGTATCAGCATCATAGGAAAATAATTTATATACTCTGCTTTAAAAAAGACAGAGAAATGAGAGGAATACAGGCAAATTTCAAATTTATTTTCAGGGGAATTGAATGGGCTCAAAGAAGAGACAATAGTTTGTGACTCATTCTCTTTGTGAGTTCAATGGCCTGAAGAATAGACAATCACATTTGAAAATGTTTTCCACTCGAGAAAATGAGTTAATTTTCCCTGATTAGTAGAATCTCAGAGAGAGGATTGAAAGTGATTGTGTTCCGTTTTGCATACAGAGAAATAATGTAGACAAGGAAATTTCAAAGAAAAACCTCTTCTTGGAGAGTGAGGGTCAAAGAATAAAGGTAAGTTAAGAGAGATCTGGATTCTATTGTACCTTGCACAGCCTTTATAGTTCCTTTATTATTTTATTTTATTTTATTTTATTATTTTATTTTATTTTAATTATTTATTTAGAGACAAGGCCTTGCTATGTTGCTCTAAATGATCTTGAACTCATGTTGTTGTTGTTGGTAAGGGCCCTCAAGTCAGTGTCCGACTCATAGCAATCCTAGGTACAACAGGCGAAACACTATAGTCAGTGCTTCTCTGCTACTCATAGGGTTTTCAAGGGCGGACTGATTTTTGGGAGTGGGTTGTCGGGTCTGTTTCCCATGAACTCATGTACTCAAACAATAATCACTTCTGAAATACCCATGTACCTAGGGCTACAGGCAGGTGCCACCACTATGCTGGTTATCAATCCCTAGACTTCAAAGGGCTCAGCAGGTCAAACTGTCACACTTAGGGTCATCATTGTGTGAGCCTCAGTACTATCATATATAGGCACTTTTTATTATTTTCCATTTATTTATCTATTGTTACAATATTGCCACAATTATATTTATAATTTTTAAATATTTCACATTTTAGACAGAAAATAACAATCAAAATTTCAGACCAGTATAATAATTTGAGCACATAAGGGCTATATACTTTTATAGTATAGGAAATACATTATAGAAGGTAGCTTAATTTCATTGCATCGTATGATGCTTTTATTAAATGATTGAATCTAAATATACTATTATCTTCATTGCCCTTTACATTTAAATTAATAAAAGAAGAATAATTGTTACCAGTAACAAACATTGCACATGATAAAATAAACATTTTACATTATTTACTTTTATAAAGTCAATAATAATACAATTGGAATTATATGTAAGTTTGCAGAACTGACACTCAATGATAGTTGATTCACCAATGAAATGAGTTATAATTTTGGTCCATGCATGAAAAATAAGAAAAAAATTATTATACACTTGAATTGATGCTAAATTGACTACTACATTTTATGTTTTTAACAGTTTTACTTTATAATGTTTTGTTAATATTTTATTTAATGTTAAAATGCCATTTCCAAACCTGGAAACAAATTTTCGATGTAATTCATTATACATATGTGTTGTTGCCATTGTTTAACGTCTTCAAAGACCTATTGCAAGTACATGGCTTTATCTGGATAAAAACGGAAAGTAATTTTAAAAATATGGATAAGATAAATACTAATATCAGTAAAATAACCTGTAGATGTAGGTATTAGTTATTGATTTAATGCATGCTGTCTTACAAAATAAGCACTGTAGAGTGCCTTTTTTTGACAAGAATGCGAAAATTCTACTCAAATGTAATTTAAAATCATCAGTAGATAATATATAATGTAAGTTAATCTGACTGATGATTTGTGATTTTCATTCCATCTTGTACAAGTTCCTTTTACATAGCATGGTTTAGATAAGCCATGTGAATGCTGGAGGCAATATATACAAAAAGTGGAAGAAAATCAATATATTATTTGTATCCTATAAGGTAAAAAAAATTGATTCCATTATAAGAAAGTACAAATATAGCATGAACAATGTAGAAACTGGATGATTTTGAACTCATCATCTCATTATTGCAATGAGCTTTAAAGAACTTGCAAATTTGATAAGTATGTTTTAAGTATAACAATGATATATGTAAAATCTAGAATCATACTATGGATTAAAACCAAGTTCCAGTTTGTATTAACTATGTGACATGGACAAATTTCTAAACATTGCCTCAAGGCTATCAGTTGTAAAATTAAGATAATAATATCTTCACAGAAAATTTTTGTAATGAATTAATACATGAAAATCACTTAGAATTATTATGATCAAATACATTTTATCATGCTTAACACTTACATAATAATATACGTTTCAGAAAATCAGGCACATTCCTCATTTATAGTAGATTCAGGCAACTTTAATAGAACTTTTCTGTTATAACCACTTATAACCAGAGACTCTTAATATTTGTTCTGTTTCTTCAAACACCATCATTCTTTATGTAGTGTTTTTTCTTATTCTGACAAAGATAAACAACAACAAAATAGGGTATATAGGAAACTTTTAACTCTGAAGTAAGTAAATAAATAAAATCTCAATGTTAACCTCAGTATTGTAAAGTTTTTAATTCATAGGATTCTAAGAAATGTTAACCTGAACTTTTACAATTATTTAAATAGAAATGTTCCTCCCTTTGTAATATATACATAGAAGGTGTTGAAAAATTTGCCAAATGTTTAAAGAAAAAATGTTTTACAGTAAAAGGTGCATTGCCACTAATCCCCCTCCAAATACTCTACATAGGTTTTAACACGCTTATCCCATTGTTTGCTTTCTGAAAGAGCTCTGGAATTCTTTCTCATGAGTGTCTCCAATTTTGTCTTCTATCAATGCTTTTAGTCATGCATTGCTTCTGGTACAAGAATTTCTGTCAAATAAAAATATTACAGTGTGTCTTCATGCACTTTATTCATCAGCTTGGAACCATGTGACTTCTTTCTCCTCCCTAAAGTCAAAAAGACCATAAAAAGTGAACGTTTTGAATCAATTCAGGATATCAAGTCAGCCACAACAGCGCAACTAAAGACACTTAGGAAAAAGGATTTGCAGAACTGCTTCAGGAAGTGGCGTATTTAAAGCCCGTGGGTGAACTTTGAGGAAGTTAATAGCAATGCATCTTTTACTGTAATAAATTATTTTCCCCTTAAACATTCACCATATTTTAAAATCAAATCTCATATGTACACAAATATAACCAAATGGTAAAGTCCCACTATATCTATATAACATCTTATTTTGGAATGGTGTTTTTTGTTTAGTTGGTTGGTTTTGGTTTTTTGAGAGAGTCTCACTCTGTAGCTGAAGCTGATGTGGGATTTTCTGTGTATCCCAGGCTGTCCTCAAATTTGTGGTAATCCTCTTGCTTCAAACTCTCCAGTGCTGAGATTACAGGTATGTGCCACCATGCCTACCTTCTCTGGAAAGTTTTAAAATTGCTTTTCTCACCAATCCTTTACAAATATATTTAAAATATATGTGTCACATTTTACTGTCAAGCTTACAAATTGAGGAAAATTTGCATCCATGGCATTAGAAAACAGAAGAAGCCAGGAGCAGTAGGTCAGAGACAATTTAATTTGTCCATTAGTTTTAACACAAGAAATCTATAACTGACACAACTCAGAGTGCAAATAGAGAGCATTGATATTTGGTAATTGTCTGAACTATTGTGGAGTTTCTATTATATGTTTGACTTAAAGGGGCACAGGGAATGTTTTTGAGAGTAGCAATTTTACCTTGATTGTGTTGATCATTTTATGATTATGCACTTGATATACCTCGTGGAATTATACACTAAATGGGAAATGTTTCCTTCATATAAGTTATAACTTAGCATTTTAAAGGCTATAGGATACTAAGTCTGCAGTTGCCATAGCACTTTGTCATCAGATCCTGCTTGATCTCATTAAGCAGAGTCGGCTTGGTTAGTCTTTGTATAGGAGACCACCTGGGAATACTGGTGCTGCTGGCTAAGGAGAAGGACCCAGCAATCCACTCCTGAAACAATCCGCCATTGAAAACCCTATGGATAGCAGAGAAGCACTGGCAATAGTGCCAGGCAGGCACAGTGTAGGAGAGTGTTTCCTTCTGTCATACATAGGGTCACTGTGAGTAGGATCTGACTCGAGGGCACCTAACAACAACAACAGGATACTAATAGGCTGAGCTTTAGCTCAGTCGGTAGAGTACTGGTCTGCAGTCTCTGAGATCTTGGGTTTGATCCCCAGTACTGCAAAATTGGGAGAAGGAAATGGCAGCCCACTCTGAAAACAATCCCCATACAATCAGCCATCAAAGGCCTGACTCCAAGGCACCTAATAACAGCAATAAGGACATTAAAAGATAAAAATGAGGTAAATTTCTTCTCTGAGAATCAGCTACATGAAATCTTTACAATAATGGATGTAGTGCATTCAGTTGCCAATGCAATGCTCTTATACAAGACTAGCCTTGAATCTTGTTTTGTTCTGATGAATTTTATTTTTATTCTCAAGTTGGCATCCACTGTTCTGGTTCATTTTTTAAACCTCAGTGTTAACTGCTCAATTCTTCAACAGCTTCATGCATACTGCTATTTTGACTTTTGATTAGCTAGAGATTATCAATAATATATTGCTCTATTTTTAGTCTTTTTTATCCCTCTTTTTATATTGGTAATCTATACAAAATCATTCTATGTAAATGAACTCTGCCAATGCCTTCTGGAACATGCTCCTTGAAAAACTTCAGCTTGCTAATGAAACACTGTGGATTTGATAACCTCCAGTGCTTCAGGAAAAGATAAGATGTGAGCTGAATATTTTGAGCATTTTTATGCTATTCTTCATTCTTCAGATCCTCACTGATTATTTCCTTTCTCCTTCTTAAAAAAAAAAAAATCAGACACAAGCAAACTACAAACCTGATGTAGCCATCAGGTTAATAAGGCACTTTGCTTATTATTCCCTGAGACGTTTCTATTCAAAAAAACCCACAAAAGTCAAATTATTTTTCACAGATCAAGAACCAAAAAGTAAAGTGGGTGAATATAAGAATGGAATAAGTGAATCCATTAACATACTAAATATCTATCTATAAGCAGAAATTTATATGCAGTGCTATAGTCCAAGGCAGCCCACAGAAAATGGCATATGTTACCAAAGAAATAAACTGCAATGTTAGTTGACATATTTTTTATGTTGTTAACCACATCTGAACACTGCCATAGGGTTTTACTTTCTCTAAGTAGTGTTTATGTTCATCTATGCATTCCTGGTATGCAAATATAAGTGCTGCCATTTTAGTACACATTTTAGTACATTTTAGTACACACAAAAAATTATGTAATTTTTTCCAGTTTAGCTCAGGATTATTTAATAGGAGAGAGGTGGCTTAGAGCAGCAGTCCCCAACCTTTTTGATATCAGGAACTGGTTTTATGGAAGATGATTTTTCCATGGACCACACGTATTACTCAGGTGGTAATGGGAGCCATGGAGAGTGGCTGTAATTATAGATGAAGTTCCTTCCCTTGCCCGCTACTCACCTTCTGCAGTCCTGCCAGTTTCCCAACAGTCCTACAGTCAGCAGTCTGGAGGTTGGGGACCCATGGCTTAGAAAATGTAGCAGGATATATTTTGATCATCCTAGAATGTTATTTGCAAAGATGGATGCAATTATTTAAAACAAAATTACTTTTCTTGCTCCAGAAGTAAGTCTGGCAGACTCACTGACTAATTTTACATCAGTTATTAAGAATCGTTGCTCCAATTATGAAAATTAAGCAGAAATAGTCCCTTTTACTCACATCATAATTTATTACAAGTATGGATGCTATATTTTCATGAATATTTGATTAAATGCACAAATAAGATAATATAACATAATTTAATATAAAGAATATAACATATTAACTGGACAGATATGGAAAAGGAACTATCTTAAATATTACATCCTCTTTTATAAATTATAAGTTACATAGTGGGATTTAAGCAATGAAAAATGTGTTAAACTTTGGTATTTATATTCAAAGTAGTATATTTCATTTTTCTCAGTAATAAGAAATACATCAATATTAATTACTATATAGCATTAATAATCATTTAAGAGGAAATATGTAGTTACATATATAAATTAAAAATAGAATAAAAAGTTTTAGACTGTCTCTTACTTCTTTTCCATCCGCTCTACCTTCAGCACAAAATTAAAATGCACATGTATAATGTCTGCTTCAAACTTGACGCCTTAGGAGCCATAGGCTTATTTCAAATCAGAGTCACTCTTTAAGTCATTTGTCTAAAATTTGGAGATTCTACCAAAGCTTTCATGTGTTTCATCTAACTTGGTAAATGATGGACAATTTCTTTATCAAAGTGTACATTGGGTGCAGTGTTCTATGACTATTAATCAAGTCAAACAGGTTGATACAGTGTTACATATTCCATATTTTCATTGATTTTGTTTGTTTGCTTATTATAGCAATTATTCAGGGAGAAATCTTTCTTGTTTTTTATTATTTTTAATTAGTATACAATATAATAGATTTTATAATCATATGTTCATATAATTTTATTATGTACTTTGCTCTTATTCAACCTTCTCTGATCCTTGTTTCTCTCCCCTTTTCTATTCATCTTTCCAGATAGTCCATATATGACTTTCAAGTCTCAAACATATACATTTGTTTTGTTTTGTTTTTCAGTCTAGCTTCTGTATATCAAAGAGAAGATGCAGTGTTTCGTTCTGAGTCTGGCTCACTTTGCTTAATATGATGGTGTGTAGTTCCATCTATTTTCCTAAAAATGGCATAATTTTGCTCTTCTTTATGGTTAAATGAAATACCATAGTGTATATATATAGCACATTTTCTTTACCCATTTATCTGTTGTTGGACATCACTTTTTGGCTATTGTGAACTGTGCTAACGTGAACATAAATGTGCAGATGTCTCTAAGGTATGTCGACTTAGATTCCTTTGTGTATATAACCAGGAGTGGTGTAGCTGGATCATATGGTAGTTTTATTTATTTATTTTAAAATCATTTCATTTCTATGAACTTCAGTAAGTTCGTATATAAGTATATGCCTCTATGTGTGTATGTATTGTACACCCAGCCACACATAAACACATCTGTATCTATACTATTTTTCAGAAACCTATCTTTGTTGACAGAAGGGAGAATGATTAAAGATATATGCTACTTCAATCCTCTCACTTTTTTAGGTGATACTTGGTCTGAATAATTTCAATATTTTGCCCAAATTAAACAGATAAGTTAATAATAAAAACAAAGTTTCATTGAAATTAGTTTCTTCTTTCACTTTTTGGAAACATTCATATTTTATGGATTATGTAAGTACATATTTATGCATAGCATAATATTTATATTTATATGTATTTTAAATTTTATATTTTATGCAGAAGTACTTGAATGTGTTCATATTTTTTTCTTGTTCATATGTACCTTTATATATGTATATGTATCATCCTTTTTTACATATTTAAAATCTCTGTGTGTGTTTGTGAATGTTTACTTTGTCCAAAAGATGTATATCCTATTCTTTAGAGTAACTCAATTATGTTGGGAGTTGAAATCATAAAACATAGGATCTATCTTTTAATTAGTGTTTGAATATTGTGCAAAGTTTTGTACCCTTTGGATCTTAAACTTATTGGTCATAAGATAGAACTGAAGTAGGCAATTGTATCAATTATAAAACTAATCACTTAGGAAAGTTTACAATGTATTAAGTACTATTCTAAGTATTTTACATGAGTTTAAACTCATCTAATCCTACTCTAATATTTATGTAGTGATCCCTGTTATTGTTTTCATTTTACCAATGAGGAAAATAAGCCCAGTGAGTTTGTGTAGCATAGTCAAAATCTTATGGCTTGTGAAAGACAAAGTAGAATTGAATTCAACTTATCTGCTTCCCCAAGCTAGGATCTTAATCATTGTATATACATTATGAAAATATTGAAGGTTTGGATCTCTGTTTTGGTTACTAATTCTTCGACATTTGTATCCAAGACTGGCACATAGAAAAAGAAAAACATTGCTTAATACTTCTAAAATGTCAGCATGTTCTCAATGCTTTTATTATAATTCGATATCTCACAGAAGTGTTAATATAATCCACTAATTAGCTTCCCATGTTAACATGAGTGGATTAATAAGTATATAAACCTAATCTCATATTTTATTGGTTGACATGGATCAATAAACATTTTAGTCAACATTGTAGAAGAAATTTGTGTTATATCCCAGGTAAAAGTTTTACAAACATGTGTGCAAACTATGTAATATTTTTGTCAAACTTTTGATATTGTTAAAAAGTTGTGTGGGAGTCCTCAAATCTTCCTGCTAATGTGAGTTTGTTGTTTGCTACTAACATAACAAAATTTTATGATCTTACAAATTTATATTCTGAAAACAAATGATTAATCAAGCATTTATATTTTTTCCAAATAGTACTTTAATGGGAAACAAAAAGAGCATATAATTAAAAATATTACAATATATTCTAAAACAGATTTTTATATTGCTGATTACTTTATATTTTGACTTAGTTCACTAAAGCTAAACATGAAGTTTAATTCAACAAATATCTATTAGCTATATATTTCTTTTTTCTTCCAATTAAAACTATATTTGTGATTGAAGAATTCAGTTTTAATTTTTATTCACCATTAAAATATTTCTTTTATGAGAATGTAACTAGTATCCTTTGCTTACTATATCAACAACATGAGTAACTTTGCTCAGTTTGTATTTAGAAGGTATCCCTAAATCATTATTAGGAGTTCTCCAGGAAAATAGCAATGTTTCAAATGCTTCAAATAGCAATGCTTCATAGCAATGCTTCAAATGTCATATTGTCCTTTACAGTAATTCTAACATTTGTGAAGATCCTTTTTGGGTTTCCATTTAAAATTGTGTGTGTGTGTGTGTGTGTGTGTGTGTGTGTGAGAGAGAGAGAGAGAGAGCGAGCAAGCGCGCGCGCACGCATGTGCATGTGTGTGTGCAAGAAAGCATGTGAATACACATATATACAATGCATTATACACAGAATATTAAGAAATATTTTTATATAATGTATAAATACAAAACCTTTAAATTAATGTATCCGGAATCTTTTACTTTGGCGTTTTAGCTCCAAATCACTTGTCTTGCCAGGTTTCAAAGTCACACTGTGTCATTCTCAATTCATAGATGAACAGACAGCAGGAAAACAAAACATATTGAGATAATCAGCAAGAGGGAGGGTACAGAACATAATGGAATAGGTGACTGCAAATAAGCGACAAGAGAAGCAAAACCAAGAAAATTACATTTTTGAAAAATCAAGTATAGAAAAATCGTGGTTGGTGTTTGGGTGAATACTAGGAAAACAAAAATCGTCATAAGCAAAATCTACCATAATTACTCAAGGAGGTCTTTTGTAAGGGTATTAAGTCTGCCTAATGTTTCTAAGCAGAGATATTTTTGGACAGTAAAAATAAGAGATAATTGATCAAGTAACCCAGCTGTGGATGACTCAAATCCTATGAGATAGTAACAAAAGCTGTGAATGAAAAAAGAACTAACCAAAAACAGTACTGAAATCCAGAAAATGTGCATTTTTTTTTTGATAGAAAGTATATCTTAGGGAATTTACACAGTTGGGTTCTTTGGTTTTTAGGATAATTACAGAATGCATTTTATATTATCATATTGACAATGTACAAGAATCATTGATTTCCATTGGGATTCAAATGTGCAAGTAATTATTAAACACTGGTAACTTTCAAAAGTTTCAATGAGGAATGTATGGGTTTCATTTCTTCAAAAGCATCAATCCTGGAAGATAGGTTTTACTGCTTATAGTCTTGAGCAGTCTGATTTGTGAGGAACTTGATCCAGGGTTGGAAGGATGAAGGCAGTACTAGGAACAGTAACACTCCTTCAAATTATGTTAGATGATGACATTTTATCTTATTCTTAGTAAATTCTGGGTTTATCTTGTATATGGCTTCATAACAATTAAATCCATAAATTCAAATTTGTATCTAGAAGAGTTTAAATTTTCTCATTTTAAAATTATTGAAATGTTAGTACTTGTACAGATTTTTAAAATGCTTTCTTTGTTAATCTTTTTACGCTGTGGTTGGCAAAGCAGAAGATATGAAATATATCCTAAAATGTACAGATACAGAAGATAAGCACTTTCATTTAAATAATGTGCTGTGTGTTGACTCAGCATACTTGAGTCATGCAGAACTCTTAGCTAAGTAGGTAATATTGAGGTTTGTTTTTTCTCTATACATTAGAAAGAAGTAAACTTCGACTTGTCTCTACTATATAGATGAAACAAAAATTATATTTTTACAGCAACCTGGCAAGAAATAGAAGGTTTTTCTGTAATGTTTCATCAAAATGGGCACATTTCATCATCCTTTCAAATATTATAACCTCCATGTCTGTGGATAAATAATATCAAAATTATTGGTTGCTGTATTTATTTGTCTGATTAAACTTTCTGTTTTTGTTTCTGTGTTGCAGTACTGGGTTGAACCCAGGGCCGCACAATCGAATGCTTTGCAAGTGCGGTACCACTGAGCTGCTCACCCAGTCCATTTCTTTACTTTTTGAGACAGAGTCTCACTAAATTACACAGACTGCCTATCGTCTTGAACTTGTGATGCTCCTGTCTCTGTCTCCCAGTCGCTGGGATTATAGGCATGAGACACTGTTGCTGCCAAATTAAACTTTTTAAATGAAATTTTCCCCCAAATAGTTCATAATATTTGTGTTAGATATTATAACTGGAATTTATTTTTATGATATCATATTTTATTATCTCCATGTGATGCATCTCTGAGCTTTTATAGTTATTTAAGTCAATTGATGATTGATCTGTGTACTCAGAATATTTTAGTTTATGTGTTAACCAAGTTATAAAGTGAAACCACTTTGTCAAATCAGCTTGCAAAATTATTTATTAAATGTATAATTGATTTTTAAATACCAAAGATTTTTGTTTCACCTTTTTTTACCTTTAGATGAAAGATAATTATCTGAAAATAATGCAGAATAAAAATGGTCCTATGCAAATATTTTTAGAAAGGTAATTTACTTAGAGTAGCATTATTCTCTGTGCTGAAATTTTAGCATAATCTACAAAAATTTTCACATTTTCTTCAAGCCAAATCTTATATTAACATTAAGACTAAGTCATTTGTAAATCTATTTCATTTAACTTTTTATATATGTAATAAAAATTTTCAATTATTAAGAAATATGTAGTACATCTTTGATATAAGACTTATCTTTGACAAACCTAAAAAACAATTTCACTGTCTTCCGGTTGTTCACTTAGTAAAATTCTAAGCAAATTTTGTCTCTGGACAGACTTTTATCATAGCTTTTTTAGAGGATTAAAATATTAACAATCAAGTTGTTTTTTAAAACATGTAACATGTTGTACAAAGAAACTAGTTGAAATCTGTTTAGGATTTTAAAATCATCTTAATAGAGTTGATGTGATGACAATTGCTATTTATCTACAATATAGTTTCCTAAGTTGTTTAAGAATTATTGCAACATGTCATTAACCATTAAAGTAAAAATATCTGAAAATCCTAAAACATGTTTCAAGCATGCACAGTTTTTTTCTATTGAAATGAGAAGTTTTATTAAGCACTCTTTTGAATTGGATATTACTAGTCTCTATCATTAAAAATTGAATTTAGCATCAAAGAATAACAAATTTCTCTTATATTCTATACAATAAGAGAACTTTGTGTTATACTTTATATAGCATTTTAAACTTGTCAATAATGATAATTTTTAAAAAAGCTTAAATTCATTTTGAAACATGAAAGTAAAATCTCATGAGACAAATGCAGATAATTAAAGTTGCATCATAAAAATAATTAAAACATCTAATTATATTCATATTTCACAAAATCCAACAGTTACTAAATATAATATACTCATCTAGCCTTTTTCCTGGTAAGGAGTCAGTAAGAACACAAGGTTTCTATGCACTATGTATCTCTGTTATCATAACACTTTTTGATGAAACTTCATTTGTGAATAAAGACCAATAGTAGATTCCCTCCCCCACCACTGTGTACTAATTGAAAACTTGCCAATTCAACTTAGACCATTTTCCTTGTTCAAGGTTTTTGAAGGATAGTCAATCAGAATTTGTCCTTATTGAGCCTAACTACGTGAGAGGTCAGGTTATTCCACATAGTGAGAATATTTAGTATAATCATGGGCTCTTTTAACAAGGGAACTTTTTAAAACATTACATAAACTACTTTTTTCAAAGGAGACTACTAGGGAGAGGGAAGGATTCAACTAATATGTCACATTACATTGTACTTAAAATATTAAAAGATTTTATTAGACATTGATATTTCTCATATCACATGTCATATATATCAAATACATATCAATAAAAATAATTTGATATATACACAGAAATTTACACATATATAATATGTATGTTGAAATATTTATATGAATACATACATTGGTTTCTTAGTTAATTTGGTACTAATGACACACATATCTGTGTCTATCTTGTTGTTGTTAGGTGCCATCAAGTCAGCGTCCGACTCATAGCGACCCTCAGAGGGTTTTCAATGGCTGAGTGCTTCGGGAGTGTCTATCTTAGTCCTAAATTAATTCTGTGTCTACCAAATGCCTGGGTACAAAATCCATGTATAATATTTAAATTTCTATATTGGGTTTCCATTTACCTGACACTGAAAATATAAATAAGAAATGTGAAATTTTTATTGCATGTAAAGTTTTAGGAGTATCACTAAGGTACATCTAGTACATGGACTCCAATACTAGGAGGCTTATATGAGATTTCAATGTGTGGCTTTAAAACGCCAGACATGGTGCAGTTTTCTGAATTATTCACACATAATCACTCCAGGGGATTGCATTTAAGCATGATAGAAAAGTACCTTAAGCAGGCAGCCATGAAGAGTCTTGTCCTTTAGTTGAAATTCAGAATACATTACTATGGTGATAACAGCATTCATGGCCTAAATGTGTTAAATTTACCTATTCAGGCATGATGACATAGATGATGATGAATTCAGATGTCTCTGATAGGCACTTAATCAGCATTTCCTCCACTTATTTGTTATTAGGGGAATATATATTTTTTAAAAAGAAGACCAATTCACTAAGTGGCATTGATTCTACATAATACATAACCAATTAGAAATGCCCATCAAATATATGCCTAGCAGAAAAAATGGATTAAGTAAATTGTATCTCTTCAACTAATAATAGAAGAATACTATTATTAGTGTATGAATAATTATGCTTTCTAAAAGAAAGTACATCCTTCCTCAGAATCTGTACCAGTAAAATTGAGTTATGAGCAAAATTACATTTCACATTATTTGAAGTCAAAATTAATTTAAATGGATATTAAGAGTTGGTATAAGGTAAAATTTCATAAGTTTAAAAATGTAAAGCAACTTTTGAATTTTAAGAATACTATAAAAATGTACAAATACTTTCCTATGATAAATAAAATTATGTGAATTTTATAACAATTGTATAATTTTGTAGCAGTTACTAGTTTTATAATCTGTTTTCTCATAAAAAACTATCCTGTCAATCAATAAGGTAGCCATCTTTCATTATTTAAACAGATGACAAGATATAACAGCTTTGATGATTGCAGTATTTGAAAAAGCTTTGGTGCTGGACTGAGCTTGATATCACTGGCACGTTGAAAAAAACATATACATTTCACTGAGCAAGAGGACAACTGGTAGATTAAGCACACAGTGCTAAATTCTATTGGAATCTGTAAAACACAGTGACTATAGTTGTCCTTTGATGCCTACTACAGTGTTTTAAGCCTTATGATGATTTAAAATTCAATACAAAATGTATCACTCTGAGAACTCTCTGGGGATAGTTTGTTAGAAAACAAAATGGAAAACAAGGAAATCTCTAAGTAAACTTGATAATTGAGCAGGTTAAAAACATATTCTGAGTATTAGTTTAATATATAGGGAGACATCCAAAAATAATCATGGCAGCAGAATATATGAATCTGGAGTTAAGGATTAGTGTCTCCATCAGGTAAAAAGAGTTTTCAATACGCAAATAGCATTTAAAAGTAGAAGAGTATAGAAATCTGGGATAGATCCACCAATGAATATTCAGATTGCACCAGAAAGCTACTATTAGATCACTTTTTTGACAAGTTTATTCCAAGTCTTTCACTAAATTCCATTTTTGCTTCATGAAGATTGGAGGACTTGAGAAGAAAAATTTTATTATGGCAAATACTTTTGTAAATTACCATTCAATTAGAACATTTAACCATAGCTAAAAGAGTTACATGTAAAAATTTTCCTTATTGATTTTGGCAAATATTATTTAGTATATATTAGATGTTACACCAAGGACAATGAGAAATATTGCAAATATAACTTACAACTAAGTTTACTTAGTTGCTTCAAATCATTTGTACAGATTTTACCATATGTGACTGAAATATTCTTTAAAGTTAGTGAAGAAATAGACCAAGATTTTAAATAAATACATATTTAAAATGTTTTTCTTTAGGTATAGAGTTAACAGTATTTTCTCAAAAGCTATTTTCCCATAGAAATGTTAAATTAGAGAAATTTTACTTTGTATAATGTGGTTATAGACTTTTTGAAATTTCTATTGGCTTCTGGCTGAAATGTGCTTCATGTGGGGAAAAAGGAATATATAATAAAAGATGGTAATTTAATCTGAGTGAAAAATGTTTCCCAGGATTTCTAACATAAAACTACAAATCAAATATTAAAGTAGATAATACATGGGAAATCAGCAAAACATAGTTTATGGAGAAAAACTTCTTTCTATTTGACAATAAAAATAAGGTATCACAGTGCCTGAACAACTGATTCAGTTTATATTCCCAAATTTATAACTGAGTACCCTGAATGTTGGGAGAAGGATGTGGCAGCACACTCTGAAACAATTCCAAAACCATAAGTCATTGAAAACTTTGTGAAGGTCTCTGACAGTTGCACAGGATAGGACCTAATAACAACAACTCTGAATGTTTTCTCCTTCATAAGCGTATGAATTGTCTCAAAATTTGACTCAATTAAATGTCATTTGAATTTGTTAAATGTGAATAATATGAATGATATATACTGTGGACATAGTGTTTTTTCTTTCTATTCTGAAATACTTTTTAAAATTCGATGTAATGTTATATGTATCTTAAACTTTGAAGCATAAAGGCATAAAGCTATGTAGAATTTATTGAATTGTTAAATTCTTTAAAAATTTTAAAATTTACAGAATTCTGTAACTTTGTATTGTAAAGATACTTTCCTGTAATATTTATTTTGTAACAGAATACATTTTGCTTCAAGTGACAAAATAACAATTAGTTTCAAACAAAAGTGTGAGTACCTAAGTAACTAATTGCTCAAAGTTCTATACATTATGTAGAACTGGCAATCTGTCTATGGGGGGAACAGCATGCTAGTGTCAGTTTAAACTATACTATAAGAATTAAACAGTTCCCTCTCTATCTCTATCTTTGTCTCTGTCTTTCTCCCTGTGTCCACTCACTTTTGTTCTTATTCTTGTTGCCTTTATTAATCCTGAATGGAAATCCACAATACTATAACATTACTATTATGACCAACAAACTGAATAAGATACTGATTTAAAAAAATGGTTCTATCAAGATGCCATTTCAGGTAATTCATATTTAGGTTAATAATGCAATAGGATTCTACAGAACTTGGTGTGTATAATTTTATTATTTTAAAGATTCTGATATTAAATCATAAAAATGTTATAGAAAAACCAGAATTTTGCCAGGTTAGACGACTTGCACACAAAATTATCCTAGCATCTACACTAGTAATTTTACTAGTAGAAATACAAGAATGACATTTTAATACCCTGTTTTGAATGCCATCATCAGACACATCCAAGTATTCTCTCTTTGTAGGGTGACAATTTGGTAAATGTAAAGAGGTGTCGGAAGCACTAACCTTCTTAAAAACTTAAATCCAATGTGCTTCCTGCCATTTCTGAGTACTCTGATAGTGCCTTTATTCTGATATTCACTTTCTTCCTCAACAAATACTTTCAAAAAAATACTGAGCATTTTAGGTTTGGGGATGTATTAGCAGGAATATTATCAAAGAACAATGTAATCCTTTCCAGTAGAAGACTAATTATATTTCTGTCTTAGTTTCTTCCTTAAATAATTCAAGGAATCCTAAAATTCACCTTCACAAGCAGACACATATGATGCAAATATACACATAAACACCACACTTATACGTTAAAATATTTCAAGCGTTTCATTTAAAAGGTAGCTTTTTATTGCATCTAAAACATTATTTTTAGAGGTGTTTTTCTTAATAAACTTGAGAGCATGTTGGGGAATCCATCTTTAAAGTCAGTGTATACTTTGTCAAGGTAGAGACTCTCCATTCCCCTCTCATCTCCTTTCCTAGCTCAATCTCTAATGTTAATTGTATCTTTATTGGACAGTTACATGTCAGTTGGGTTCACGTTGACAGCTTATATAGGAACAATATATTTTTTACTTTCTTCAGGGAAGTGAAGTATATTAACTCCAGTGGGATAACCTTTAAATGATGGGGATATTTTGAAGTGAATATACCAGTATGACCTATATCTTATCTGCTAGATGGGAAATCATGTTAATGGTTCTCAGATGTGACCTCATATTGACTTTTCTTCATTCCCTCTTTCCCACTACTCATCCACTCCTATAATCACCTCTCAAGTCAAGTTTCTGCACTCAAAATCTTAACTTAGATTCTATTTCAAGGAAACTCAGAAAAAGAAAAATACCTGATCGCTAGGACATGAAACAGTACCCAACACATGGGAAATATTTTATTTTCAGAAATAAAAAATGAATGAAATTTACATGAAAAATTCAATTTGGACTTTAAAATAGTAGTCCATTGTGTCTTAGGTCAAATGAATATATTTTTAAATACAAAAATTACTCTGCTTGGCACCATGGCTCACTCTTGTAATCCCAGGTACTCAGGAGGCTGAGGCAAAAAGATCATGAGTTCGAGGGCAGAGGCAGCCTACAAACTTAATGAGACCCTATCTCAAAAATAAAAAGATGCAGTATATATACATAATGGAGATTTACTCAGCTGTAAAAAATAATGAAATTATGTCATTTTCAGGAAAATGGATGGAACTCAAATCATGTTAGGTAAAGTAAGCACAACTCAGAAAGACGAATATCACACGTTTTCACCCATATTGTGGAAGGTAGGGAAGAAACTTTTGAAAAAAATATGTATATTCTGATTATGAAATCCATGTGAATCATGAAAACCCTTTTTTCTAATAATTATTTAATAACATGTGTGGCAACATATCTCATAAAATATTTAATTTGTTTATTAGAGATTCCTAAATTTATCAATTCTTTCCATATTCCCTCTGCCGGTTAGATGTGCCTGATGGAAAGGAGTCCTCATCAGACTAAATATAGAAAATAGAATTGCAGAAAGAAAAATAAATCCAGCTATGCTTAAGGCTTAAAAAGTGAAAAAAGGGAAAGTGTTTGGTCTGCAGGGGAAGGAAGAATTGTGAGGAAGAAAGATGTTCTTGTAAGAAATATGTAGAGCCATGTGTCACTTAACAATGGAATATATTCTGAGAACTCTGTCCTTAGGTACCTTTGCAATTGGGCAAACATTATAAAGTGTACACATATAAATGAAGGTGGTTATGCTCTCAGTAGGCAATATAAACTTATACAAACACCAGTGGAATATAAAGTTCATTGGGTTTTTCATTTTTTTTGTTTGTTTGTTTTGTTTTTTGTGGTATTGGGGGTTGGATCCAGGGCCTCGAGCTTCCATGCATTGCAAGTGCTGTACCACTGAGCTGCACCCCCAGACAATTTTTTTTTTTTTTTTTTTTTTTTTTAGTTTACAAGACTGAGTCTTGCTAAGTTATGCAGACTGCCTCTGGTCTCAAACTTGTGATCCTCCTGCCTCTGCCTTCCAAGTTGCTGTGATTACAGGCGTGCACCAAGGCACCCAGCTCTTCAGTTCATTGTTAACTGAAATGTTATGTGGTATGACTGTATTCTTGCCTACAAGATCTCCTGTAACATACTTTTTTAAAACCTATCTGTGTTGATGGAATATATGCAAATATCATCTGCATATTTTATGACTACAGATCTGGAAATTTCCTTTACATAATAAAAGAGTTTCAAACTCACAAATACTTAATGAAATAATGTATTTGTAAAGCTAAATATATCCATACCTACTATCAAATAACTATCAACAAAAGACTTGTCTTTATTTGTAGTTGTGAGTCTATTAAGGTTGTTTTCTAAAAAATTGCCATCAGAATTTTGAATTCCATGAGATCTTTTTTTAAAGAACTTGTGTAGATTTGGAAAAATTAACTATTAATTGGCACTTCTAAATTGGTCATGGAGGCAAATGACTGGAACTGATAAGGAAGAAACAGGTAAAAAGTGAATTTCTTGGAACAACAAATAGATTCCACTGAATAAAGAAATAATGAAATATTAGATGATGACCATGAGTATACCTCTGCTCATTTGTATTTTGCTTTTTCATCTACAGAAAGAAGTATAATAAATCCTACACAATGGAACAACACAATTGAAGGAAATATTTCTAAAATATTGATACAGAGGCAGGAAAATATGTGAAAACAAGCTAATATTTCAGAGATTTCATGGTCATACATTTAGAAGTACAGAAGATTCTTGAACATTTCCTTTCAGAATAATAGTTAATGAGAGAAAACACAGGGAACAGCAGCTGTGCCAAAAGAATGAAGACAAATATTATTGTAGCTATCAAAAATGAGATGAGAGGGATTTGAAAACTATACTTCAGTTAGCCAATAAACTTGACATGGGTCTCTGGCAAAATTATAAAACAGATTATATAACAGATGGTTTGTGAGCATTTCAAAAATATGGTGTTGATCACTGGGCATCAACATGAATTCATGCGGTGCAAATCAAACTGAAACAATTGTCTTTACATTAGAATTGTGGCTGTTAACCTAGAAAACTAGGGTGTGTGTAAATAATAATATCTTGAAATTTGAAAGAAATATTGAAAAGATTTTTTAAATTTTATGTATGATTTTCTAAACTGATTCTAGCGTAAAAATGAGATCGCACAGGATTTTTGGTGTTGAATAACTGTAGCTAATTCTTGATGCAAATTGTGACAATACTTTTTGATAAGTATTGTATATCAGAAATACTTGTGAAAGCTGGGTGCTGTGGCACACACATGTAAAACCCAGTGAATTGCGGTGCTCAGGAAAGAGGATCACAAGTTTGAGGTCAGAGGCAACCTACATAATATAGGAAAACCATGTCTGAAAAGAAAAAAAAGGAAATTAAAGAGGCTAGTGGTTCTATTCAGTGGTACAGCACATGGCTCACACTCATGAGGTCATGAGTTCAAATTCTAAGAACTAAAAAAAATGAGGGAGAGGGAGAGGGAAAGGAAGGGTAAGAGAGAGATCGAGGAAGAAGAAGAAGAAGA
>VMDO01008737.1:0-81989 GCA_007922755.1 Pedetes capensis
TATACCTTGCCTTTTTATTTTACTAATAGCTTATTGTTTTGATAAGAATAAACATGTTTTAATTTTAATAAAGTCCATGTTGTCTGTTTTCTCTTATGGCTAGTGTTTTTATTCCCTGTACGTGTCTAGTACTTGGGGGTTGAAGCTAGGGCATCATGCATGCTAGGCAAGTACTCTACCACTGTGGAGAACCCACAACCCCATTTTAATTTTTAACTTTTAGATTGAGTTTCACTAAGTCATGCAGGCTGCCTCTGGCCTCAAACTTGGGATCCTCCTGCCTGAGCCTATAGAGTAGCTGGGATTATAGGCCTGTGTCATGATGCCAGGCTTGTATGGTCTATTTTTTTTTAACAACCTTACCTCATGAGAATATTCCCAGGTTATTAATATGATTGTACATAGTTCCTAGTATTTTACTCCATTATTGTTGTTGTTAGGTGCCGTCAAGTTCAACTCATACAGACCCTATGTATAACAGAATGAAACCCTACCCAGCACTGTGCCATGTAGGATCTTTTTATGTTTTAGCTCATTGTTGTAGTCATTGGGTTTCCTCTCATTTTGAGTCATGTCCCAGGGACTTTACTCCATTTCCATAATTTATTTTACCATATAAATATATTTATTTCCTAAACTATTTGATTTTTTGTGGAGATGTAAATTGTATTTAATTTTGCACCAATATAAATACCATTATTAGGAATATCTAATATCTCTGACCAATTGTTTTGGATGAAATGTTATTGTTGATCAAACTGTATCAAAGTTTATCTGCTTGAATACCTCTTACTAAATTGGCTTTACCAATTTGTTCTTCACTAGCTGTGTATTAGAGGCCTGATTTCCATGTCTAAACATATTTGGGTCTATTTATTGACTTTTTATGCTTCTTGTTTTATAAGTCAACTTTGCCTGTCTTTTGAGGACTTTGGAGGATATTCATTAGGTCAACTCTTGGCTTTTTCATATGTTAACAGTTTGTTTTTAGATTCATCATTGATGTTGACTTCCAGAATTTTAAGTTTCTGATTAACAGAGCTATCAGAATTTTCCTTTGTTTTCTGCATTAGATTCCATGTCTACAATTCATGTCTACAATTCAGTTCCCAGAACTGAATTAAGTATATTTATGGAAGTAAGTATAATGGCCTCCCACTATTAATGATGTCACCAAGGTAATGTAAAGATAGAGCTATGAACAGAAAACAGCTAGTAGACACGGAAACTCTTTCTGTTCACTTTATTTGCTATCTCTGATGAGATGCTTACCTTAAGAAGTCCTTGACTTCCCAAATCAAGGGAAATCATACTGTCTTTTCCCAGAAGCTACTCTCTATTCTGATATAATGGGCTGTGCCAAGGCTTGATGATTTATATAACTCTATCTCCGCCGCTCAGAAGACACACCCATGCCCCAGGAGTGTTTTGTTCAAACTATTTACTCACTTAGCTTGAGGTAAACAGAAGCACAGAACTCTGGTAACTCTCTCTACTAAAATCTCTCTAAGAGCCTTTGTATGCCTTACATACTCTTGATATGAAGGAGAACTAAAAGTCATCAGATTTGGTTTTAGTACCAGTCATTTGAAATCTTCACAGATGTACATTTCCTTAGAATATATGGCCCCTGAACACTGTCCTCAGCTTTGGAACCTGAATTACTATTAAGAAACTTATGAAAAAAAAAAAGTATTTAGCATCCTGCTACATCTTGATTAGCTTCTTAAGACTAATCAAAATTTACCCATAGTCCTAGGAAGGGCCAGACATTTCTAAAGCACTTGGTCACAAATACCATAAAAAAATGAGAATGTGTTAGCAAGGAAGCAATATAGGGATGATGTTGGACAAGCCAAGAGTGTGTCACAGTTCAGGTGTTTAAAAGTTTTCTCTAGTCAGAATGAAGAAAGTAGAACTCTTCAGCTAAATTCTTAAATAATGTATAGTATAATTTTTTTCCCCACAGACATAAGAATAAATCTCCAATTCTGTGTCTCTGTCTTTTTTGCCTCCTGCTTTTTTCCCCTTTGAATACTTTTAACACTTCACAGCTTAAGATGTAGGAGGAAAAGCAAAAGGAAAATTAAAAAAGAAGCTTTTGACAAGTTCTTAGTGTCTTTGAAATATCCATTCTTACCTATTAGATATCATCAAATGCAGAAAGAAGCTAGTATCTAAGTAGTACAGGCTGAAGTAGAGCAACATTGTCCTTACCAGAAGACAGGAGTAGAAAGAACAGATATCCTAGAAATTAAATGTGGGAGTTCCTCCTTTGGCCCTTCCAAACATAGTCTTCACCCTTTACCATCCTGCTTTTTGCCTCAGCAAGCTGGCCTCTACTGATGGCCCCTCTTGCATTCTGGCTTCTATCTTGGTGTGTAAATGGTTGGCACCTGCAGGATATAGAGGGTGGGTGATAGAAGTCAGGTTATTTATCGTCTGTGTCCCTCCCTGCTGAGCAGGGAGCTCCGCTATATTTTTCTTCTCAAGGTGATAACTCCTGTTACATGGATCCTTTCCCAGGCTACAGCTTTTCACCTTTCTCATGAATACAACCTCCTTTTGCCCCTTTGCTCTAAGAGGAACAATGGCTTTCTGCTTCACCATTCTTTGCCAGTTCCCTTAATCCTACCAATGCTGAGACCAGATGGGTAAAAATTCCAAAACACAAGCCAAATTATCAGTCAAGTTACCAGCACTCTGAAGGCCAAGGTAAGAATCTGATTCTGAAAAGAATGATTAAACAAGGAAGCTCTTCTACACTTCTAAGAAAACTGAGTTCAACAAAGGGATGGGTTTTCATTGTTAGATGCCATCAAGTTGTGTCCCACTCATAGCAATCCTACACACAACAGAATGAAACACTCCCTGACACTGTGTCATGCCTGGCACTATTGTCAGTGCTTCTCTGCTATTCATAGGTTTTCAATGGCTGGCTCGTTTTTTTGGGAGTGGATTGCCAGGTCCTTCTCCCTAGTCTGTAGCACCTGGTGCTCCCAGGTAGTCTCCCATCCAAGGATTAACCAGGCCAACTCTGCTTAGCTTCCCAGAGCTGACAAGATCGGACACCAGGGTGGTACTGCTATAGACAAAGGGATGTGAGAGACTAGTAAATTCAGAAAGAAAACACACAGGAGGGATTGGTAACAATGTCAGAGTCAAAGTATAGGAAAGCTGAACTTCAAGGATCTATAGGCCTCTGTCTCTTTCCGCTCTCCAAGTCTCCCAGGCTCTAGTCTGAAGCTTTCCCTGATTTTGCAGTTTCCTCCATTCTTCTTAAGGTGTCAGCCAGCCCCTGCAAGCAGACTGATACAACAGTCTTACCCTACCCTACATTTTACTATCAGTTATAAACCCAACCTCTTGGATATTTCCCAGCCACTTAAAATTAATTTACCCCGTACTTCTAACACTTCCATCTTCTCAAGGTATCTGGCAATTCCTATTGAGGCACCCATTTCTATTAATGACATCAGCCACCTCCCGTTCCACCAGGCTCAACACTGCAAACATTTTTTATTCCTCCCTCACAATCTCCACTTTAAGTTCTGTCCCCAAACTGTCTAGAATCTAGATTGTGAATCACTGTGTATCTTCTCATGTGGGCTTTCGTCTAGCTCTCCAGCCTCATTTCCCACCTCTTCTCCTCATGGTTTTCATCCTGTCCTCTGAACAAAATCTGTGCTTTGTCACTGTATCATTTATTTAATCTAATAAAAAGAAAACATTTTCCAAATAATTTAATCTGTAAGAAAGAAAACCCCCATTTTCAGGACATAGCTGTCAGAGTTTTACTTCCTTCATAAATTCTTTTCTGTACCTCTGAAACTCCCTAATTTTTGACTTATGCTACTCTTACAGTACTAATATTCTATGATGGAGTATGATCATATGTATACAAGATTATAGAATACAATAATTTTTATGCTAAATTAAAAATTGCTTGAAAGCAGGGCACGTTTTGTTTTATATTCTGCAGCACTTTTTTCAATAAATAATTTCTGAATTTGATTCTATTGCATTGAATTTTCTGATATGCATATCAAATTTTGAGGCTAATTTATTTTTAAAACTAAAGACTATCAAACATGCAAAAGTTGTACATTATATGTCTTTCTACACCCTGGTACCATTTTTATTAGTTAGAAAATAATTAAAGAGAATGAGAGTAAATTCTCAAACAATATTTAACTTTGAGATGTTAACCAAATTAATCCCTTGAGGAAGGAGAGTTTGTGTGTATAGTTCAAATTAAAGGGATTTGGTAACAAGACATTTTTTTCTCTCCATGACAAATTAACTTATTTTGGACAAACGTAGACTTTTGTTAGTAAAATGAAGTCACTTTAGCCTGCATTACAGATTTACTGATTGGCACATAAGTGAAGTGGGACTGAAGAACAAATGTTGTTTTGCAAGGATGTTTGCTGTTTTCACAAATACACCCACTCTTCTTGCTAAGAATGAATAATTGGATCTAAGTTTCCCCTCAAAAACTTTGAAAATCCTTCAGCTTGATCAATCCTCCAACATATTATTCTAATTATTTGGGACATCTGCATGAAAATATGTTCTTTGATTTTAGCTATTCATTTTCTTAATAACCATCAACTAAGTATTAGCATTATAATTTTCTGAATAACTTTTCATTCTATTCTCCTACAAAGATGCTAATGCCTGCTTTATATTTTCCCTAAAGCTCTCTTTCCCTTTAGGACCATTCTCCATCCTGATTTTATTTGTAACCAGATGTAGTGAACCTCTTGATTTGTGTTTTTTTTTTCTTTCTTTTCTTTTTTTCTGTTTTCTTTTTCTTTCTTTTCTTTTTTTTTTTTTGCTTATCCTATCAATAGCCCATTCTTCTATTCCAGCTACGAGTTTTCTCTTGGGGACCCCCATTTCCCTACTCCTTCAGTCACTGGTGTCTGTTAGGGCGGAGCCAACTCTAGCTTTAGCTTGAAAAATAGGTGCATGACTTGTATCTGTGCAGTTAGACCATTGCGTTCCCTGAGTACTATATGTAGTTCACACAGGGCTAATGGGTCAAACTGAATTCATAAATATTAGCCCAGAAACTGGTGGGAAACTTTAGAAAAGGTGCTCTCTTCCCATTATGTTTTTGCCAAACAACTAGGATATAGCTCAAAAGCTTCTAAGAACAGCCCACTGAGGATGAAACTGACCCAGGACAGCAGAACCAAGAGGTGGAGAAAGACGTTTCTGATACAGTAGCCTGCATATCTGGATTCAGAGATGCCTCCTCTGGACTTTCAATTGTATAAGCCAAATTTTTTTAATTAAGCCAATTTGTAAGTTAATAAATTCTTCTTTTAGTTAAGTGAGCTTGAATTGATTTTCAGTCCCTTGAAAATGGAAATATTTATATCTGGCCACGGAGTACCACACTCTTCAACTGCTTTTCTCTCTGACAAAAGACCAGTGTTCATCTGGGCTCCTCCCTCTTCACACCTGTCATAATCATGTCCATTTTCCTGGTCCAGCACATAATCTTAACCCACAAACACATGTTTTGCAGATCTTAATTGGCTTTATTTGCAATTCTAGAAATGGGCAGGAATCTGGACCAAAAATGGTTCAGTATGCCCCATTTTGTGGCTGGGGTTTAGCTTAGTCGGTAGAGTTTGCACTGAGGCCCTGAGTTCAATCCCTAGCACTGCAAAAATGGGGGAAGGACATGGCAACCCACTCCCAAAATAACCTCAAAACAATCTGCCACTGAAAACCCTATGAGGGTTGCTTTGAGTCAGACCTGACTCCATGGCACCTAATATAACATGCCCCACTTTACCAATGGGAAAGTTACTTTTATAGCTAAAGAAAAATAAATGATAGTACAGAAAACAGAAGTGAGGGACAGAGATAGCTTACTTGGTTATTGCTCACCTCTGCCTTATTTGAACATGATTTGAATAGTTGGCCCTATGTGATTGGCTGAGACTCAGTTATCTGTTATAAGAAAAAATTAAAGTTTGTTTACACATTAAGTCAGATTGCATTTCACTATGTAGAGATGAAATCTTTAGACCAGACTTGAAATATGTACAGGGGCAGCTTTAGGCCACACAATTCACTTTAAGAGTAGTAAATATATTGACCATGTTTTGTCCACTAAAAATCCAGATGCATGTGTAACATCCATAAAAATATTCAGGAAAAAAAAAACACAGGAAAGAAGACTCAAAGGCATGAGAACCAGAGAAAACCCATTACTCATGGATTCTAAAAAATACCACCATTCACATGAAAAAAATTTTCATTATGTATGACTGATACAGCTTTTGAAGATCTTGATTTTCCTAGTAGAAATGATAAAAAAACTAGAATGAGACTTGAAATAAATTATTCTTGCCAAAAAAGAAAGGAATAAAGAAAGAAAGAACATGTAAATTTCCAAGTTTCATTTTCTTCATCGACCTTATTGACAAGGGACTTTATATATTATTTCTGACTTTTATTTAACTATTCAGAAAGGATGATCAAAATGTCCTTAATAATAGGTCAGTTTCATTAATACAACTTTTGCTCTACTCCAGTTTACATGAGCTTCATTATGAAAAGTAATTGGCCATACTGAATTACTGTGGGAGTCAGCTAATGTTGAATACAAAGAACAGAGAAGTGTAGGAAGAAGGCCAGATGCAAGGTCATACATGATATTGTAAAGAAAGCTGAATAGTCCTCTAGAGAAAATGAAAAAACAAAACAAAGAGTTGGGTTTACTTAACAGTGCCCAGGTTGAAATTAAGCTTCAAATTTTGTATAAATAAATGCCTTACTGGACAGAAAGATGTAGTACCCAAAACCCAAGGAGCAAAAGAAGAATAATAAAAAACTTGG
Source organism: Pedetes capensis (assembly GCA_007922755.1). Lineage (NCBI taxonomy): Eukaryota > Metazoa > Chordata > Mammalia > Rodentia > Pedetidae > Pedetes > Pedetes capensis. The sequence continues at coordinate 6,862 of VMDO01008737.1, forward strand.
TTAGTGGCTAAATTTACTATCCATCTTCTTGTATCCAGTCATGCTGCCAAGGTCATTATCAGAGCTTAAATGCTGGCAAGAATTCCAGTTGCATCTCTGGTATGCAGTAAAAATTTAAAAACTTTTAATTTCATGCACATTACCAAAAAGACTTTTTTTTTTGAAGTGAATAAGATCACTGGCACTCTATTCTAATATAATATTCCTGAGAGATAGCAAGTGGTGAAAAGGTAACATTATTATCTCTTATTCCCCAAAGATATCATTGAAAAATAATGAATAACCTTTAGAATTCCCTCAAATTGAGTTTATGAATCAGAAAAATGTATACATTCCTTCTCTTGCAATTAGAAGTAAGGTTCATAGGTGGGTGCATTTTGGATACTAGAAATTAAAACATTGGCCAATGTTGGCTATGTATAAACTGGTATGCCTGCAGCCATACCACTGTGACATTCTATCCCATCAGATCTTGGAAGCTAAACAGGGTCAGACCTGGTTAATACATGGATGGGAAACTGCCTGGGAATACCAGGTGCTATAGGCTTGGGAGAAGGACCTGGCAAAAAAACAATCAGCCATTGAAAACCCTATAAATATCAGAGAAACATTAATGATAGTGTTCATGTATTGTTCATAGGGTTGCTATGAGTGGGACACCGACACCTAACAATAAACAACATGAACTGGTATATATCAGGGAAGATTCTGAAGTCATATATTAAGGAGGTCTAGGAATTCCAATGGCTCTACAGGTATGTGTGTATGGGCATGTGCACACGTGTGCACACAAGGGCACACACACCAAGAAAGAGACAGACATAGAAAAATTATTTGAGCCTGACCAAAAATAACATTTTATAGAAGTATCTCTTTTCCACCAGTCCAAACTCTGCCCAAACCTGATTCTTCATTGTCTTTGATAAACCCAACCCACATCTTTTCTCATTTTTCAAAGGTAATTTCTACTTCACTACCACTACCACACATTTATTGAATAGTATTAGACTCTATCCATGAAGTGAACAAGACTTTTCTAAACTCAAAATAGCTTAGAGGTATTTATGAAGATAAGATGCCAACAAAAGAAGTATAAACTGTTGTCTAGAAGTACTGTGGAGTATGGGGCAGGTGGACACAGGAATGTGAAGGAGGATGAGATCACAGAAGCTTAGAAGTAGGAAGAGGGATTTAAGCTTGTCCTTGAAGAAGGGCTCCCCTGAGACAGGCAGAGTAGAAGGGAGAGTCCAGGAAACATGACTGAGATGTAGAGACAGAAATGGATTGCTGTAGGACAGTCAGAACAGTGTGACTTGGATAGCAACTGGGAGCCTCTCTTAAGGGAATCTCATATGTTCTCTTCATTTGCGGAGTTGCCAGTAGTAAATATGATGGCATCAGTTATGGTTTGAATATAAAATGCTCCCCCACAGGCTCATGTTTGAATGCTTGGTCCCCAGCTGTTGGTGCTATTTTGGGAGGCCATGGAACCTTTGGGAGGAGAAGCCCAGCTGGCAGAAGTAGGTCACTGGGGTGAGTCTTTGGGGGTGATACCTGGCTCCTGGTTCCAGCCAAGCTCTCTGATTCCTGGCCAGCCATGATGTGAACAGCTTCTGCCACACCCTTCTGCTGCCATAGCCTCAGCTCCTCCGCCATGACTTCCCCAGCACTGTGGACTATAGTCCTCTAAAACCTCTAAAACCTGTGAAACTCTCAGCCAAAGGAAATCTTTCCTTCTTTAAGTTGTTTCTGTCAGATATTTTGTTCATAGCAATGTGACAGTAGATAATATGGCACTTATGCCTAATATAAATGTCACTAGCTAAAGACTAAAAGAAATAGCAGGTAAAATAATAGCAAGTACTTGTGTAAAATAATTTTCTTTAGGTATTATTAGAAAGACAGAGGAAGAATGCAACATTATTGCTCACATGGACTAGAATCCATTTACGCTGCTTTTCTACATATGGGCAATAAAGCTCAATAACTGTGATGAGTCCAGTTAACTCTACATTTGAAATAGGAGCCTTTCACTCATGAGCCATTAACAGAGGAGAGAGATGTTTCTTAAAAGTTACAGTTAAATTTTAAATCACCTGTGTGGGGGTTGAACTAAACTAAAGTAGCCTAGAAAATAAAGGAAACTGACTACCAGGTGCTACTTACTGCCTTTTATGGAAGATATGCAGAGATTCACAAAGATTGAAGCCTCGCTAAGGAATACTTGGCAGGAACTCAAGTTTCCTTTTAGGCAGTGCACCAAAGTCTCAATCTTGGCTGCAAAGTAAAACCACTGTGTTGTTGTTGTTGTTGTTAGGTGCCTTCAAGTCGGTATCCGACTCATAGCGACCCTCATAGGGTTTTCAAGGGCTGAGTGCTTCGGGTTTGCCTTGGGAGTGAATTGCCAGGCCCTTCTCCCATTTTTGTGGTGCTGGGAATTGAACTCGGGTCCTCAGAGACTGCAGCGCAGCGTTCTACTCACTGAGCTAAATGAGCCTTTAATACCCACTGGCAACAGGGCCCCACTTGATCCATTAAATCAGGGGTGGAGACCAAGCAAGTGATTTTCACAAGCAGTAGAGTTGGCAAGCTACACCCCTCAGTGGCCTTAATCATTAGGAAGGGCTCAATCATTAGCCTATTCATCATTTCATGAAAATAGGGAATCACTCACAGCATAGCACACATAAACTTCTTAAGTTTTTTGAAATTCTTTTACACTTTTTAAAACTTTAAAATTTTAAATTAGTCTCTCATTTCACGTAATTATGTGGTATAGAATAACAATTTAGTTCACATATACATTGTACAATTATTAAAACAGGGGGTTGTTGAGATTTTCATCTCCTTGAACATTATACAACAGCTTTTTGATTAACATGTATCAATAATAGATATTTATGAAGTACCGTATTTTTTTAAGTTGCATACAGTACAGTGAGATTCATTATGGGATTTTCATAGAGATGAATCCTGTATTTTTCATGTGTTCTCTCCCTCTTTAACCCCCTATGTTGTTCCTCCTCCCTTTTCCACCTTTCCCATTGCTCTCCCCTCCAAATAGTTCCCTCCCCCATCATGTTGGGTCTACTTGTATTTTCCAGTCTTAGATATGCACAACTCTGTGTGTAAATACACACACATATGTTGTTGTTGTTAGGTGCCATCCAGTCAGGTCTGACTCATAGTGATCCTGTATATAACAGAACAAAACACTCCCTGACACTGTGCCATGAGCTGGCACTATGTCTGTGGTTCTCTGCTGTTCATAGGGTTTCTGATGGCTGATTTTTTTTGGGGGGGTTATTTTGGGAGTGGGATGGGATGCCAGGTCCTTCTCCCATTTTTGCATGGTAGCACCAAATTCAGGGCCTCAAAGCATGCAGAAAAAGTACTCTACAAACTGAGCTAAACCCTGGCCACATATATAGTGGTGTGTGTATGCATATGTACACATACACACACATATATGTATGTGTGTATATATATATATATACATATTTTTTTCATCAAGGTAGATCTAGTTCCCACATATGAGTGAGAACACACAGTATTTCTCTTTCTGAGTCTGGGTTATTTCATTTAAAATGACTTCCAGTTCCATCCATTTTGCTGCAAATGATATAATTTCATTCATCTTTACTGCTGAATAATATCCCATTGTGTATATATATCACATTTTTAATTCAAACATCTGTTGATTCATATCTGGGCTGATTCCATACCCTGGCAATTGTGAAGAGTGCTGTAATAAACATGGAAGTGCGGGTGCTCCTGTGGTATGATGACTTTTCTTCCATTGGGTATATTCCTAGAAGTGATATAGCTGAATCATATGGTAGCTCTACTTTTAGTTTTCTGAGGACCCTCTATACTCATTTCCATAATAGCTGAACTAATTTACATTCTCAGCAGCAGTGTAAAAGGGTCCCCCCACACATCCTGCCAGCATTTGTTGCTTATACTATTGATGTTAGCCATTCTGACTGGGCAGATGGAATCTCAGTGTAGTTTTGACTTGCATTTTCTTGATGGCTAAGAATATTGAACATTTTATAACATGCTAAGTGGTCATTTGTATTTCATCCTTTGAAAACTATTCAATACTATTGCCCACTTATTTATTTTGTGATTTGCTACTTTGGTGTTTAGTTTCTTGAGTTCTTTGTATATCATAGATATCAATCCTCTGTCAGATGTATTGGAAGCAAAGATTTTCTCCCATTCTGTGGACTCTCCCTTTACTCTATTAATTGTTTCCTTTGCTGTGCAAAAGTTCTAAATTTTATACAATCCCACTTGTCAATTCTTGGTGCAATTTCCTGGCTATTAGAGTCTTCTTAAGAAACTACTTGTCTATGCCTATGTGTTGTAATATGTTCTCTACATTTGCTTTTAGTAGTTTCAAAGTTTTCAGTTTTATGTTGAAATCTCTGATAAATTTTGAGTTGATATTTGTAAAGGCTGAGAGATATACAAGGCTACTTTCATTCTTCTACATATGGATATTCAGTTTTCTCAGCAAAGATTTAATTACATCTCCATCAAAATTCAAATGATGTGTTTCACAGATATAGGAAAAAACCCCTGAAATTCATATGGAGGCACAAAAGATCCTGTATAGCCCAAACAATCTTAAGCAGCAAAAGCAGTGCAAAAGGCATCATGATACTTGACTTCAACTATACTATAGGTATAGTAGCTAAAATAGCTTGGTACTGGCATAAAAACAGGCATGAAGATCAATGGAATAGCAGACCCAGATATACAAGCACATAGCTACAGTCACTTGATCTTCAACAAAGGTGCCAAAGGCATACATTGGAGAAAAGACAGCTTTTTCAAGAAAATTTTTAAAGTGTTATAGGTATTTATCTTAGTTATCAATAAGTGTCATGATTCACTAAGCATTAGTAAATTAGTAAATAATCAGATTAGTAAAAGAGTCAGAAAAAAATCACGCAAAGTAATCAGAGCATTTAAGAACAGTGGTGAAAGAAAACAATAGCAATGAAAAACAGAAATAAACAGTTCAGAAATAAACTGAAATTTACAAGTGTGGTCAAATGGCTCATACTAATTCACTCAGTTCCTATTTTGGATGCTAGATGTATAAACTACCACAACAACATAATACTCACCTGTTTTAAATTCTTACTAGAGGCTACTAAAAGTATTTACAGCTTTACATATTAAATTCACTTCATATTATGACTTTATGAGGGAAAACACTACATATTAAAGATGAAGAAAGGTGGCTTATAATGACTGATCTTCCCTGATGTAACCTAGCAGGTGACCAAATTAGATTTTCTGACTGCTAACTGTCTCAAAGCAATTTAATTCAGCTGTCACAATCCCCTCTAATCCAGGGCTTCCATTCTCTGCTCTCTCAAAGATGAGGCCGGATATAAATTGTAACAAATGACTTTTGAGTGTATTTAGTCCTAACTTAGGGCAAAAATCACTTGACATTCCATTTGTCTGGACATTCAACAGGATTAATTTCTGACTTAGTAGGTGGGCTATTTAAATGTTCTTGCTGCCAGTTTTAAACTATTCTTCCCATAGGCAGCTTTCACTCATCCACCCACTTTGCCAAGAATTCCCAATGTTTTGGAATAGGAAAGACTGAAACTTATTTTTTGGAGCCAATTCTTTCCATAATACTAGTCTTTAAAACATTGTTGTTTTTCAAAATAGATGGGTACTGGTAATGAGTCATCCCATCCAAGAATCAACATGGATCTTAATGTAAAGTTTTGTGTACTTACTCCAGAGTTTTGTGTAATTACTTCACTATGTTCTTGAAAGTGTTTATAGGAATTAAGAAAGCTCTGTAAATGGCTGATTGCATTCTGTTTACAGAAGGGAGGACTAAGGGATTTATGACAGCCTAACTTATCCAAGAAGGGACAAGGCAGAGAATAAAAACAACTCCCCATGAATAACTAGGCACCCATCCCAAGAGTACTCTGCTACTTAACTTGAAGCTTGAGTCACTCTATTTTTCCATTCAAATACTAAGAGAAAACAAGCTGAACAATTAATTCTATCTTGAAGATTAGAATAAGTCTTCCATAGAGACTGAGGGAAAATCCACTCCTATGTTCAAGATAGGTCCTTTAAATACTCTAATTTAGTTGTCTCATTTGTTGCTTTGTATATCAGCCTACTCCTCAAAATTTATTTCAGCTGTTTCTACTGCAAACATGGGGTTTGCAAGTTGATACAGGTCTTAAAAAGCACAAAGAAATGGTAAGTCATCAATACCAATTATCAAGTCAAATTGATACTTCTTTTACTAGGGGAAGATTCAAGGAATGATTATTGGGCATTTGTCATTTAAAATAACTGATGAAGCTTTCCTTTTTATGTGTAACAACTTGATAATGTCATGGTTATATAACCAAAATGTATTATATGTCCAATTATTAAAATATGTAGGATTTAATCCAAGAATATATTATTTTCTGAATATGTTAACCTTAATTGGCATGAAATTTGCATTTCATATAATTTAAAATTGGAATATGAGCATATTTGATATGAATCCAATATCACTCAGAATTTCCCTTTCTTTTGCTATCCTCATTCTTGATTTAAAAGAAACACAGAAATCTCTAATATTACAACCATAAATTTAAAATCCCTCTATCAGCTTGTTAATCTTTCAGGTTTAAGAATAAATTAGTATATATTAGTGGAATTAGCTTAAAACACAATTAAGAAAGAGAATTTTAATATTTTTCTATTTAAACTTTTATCTTCTTCATATTTTTATAGATTAATTCATTTCTTCTGCTTTTTAAAGCAGAGGGAAAGAGATCAAGGAAGAAAAAATGTCAGTGCTTTAAGCAATGCAGACACAATGAAAATAACAGAAATATGAGAGAGAGAGGAAAAAACAACTTTGTGCATATATTTCAGGCTAATATCACTTCTGAGAACTAACTCTTGTTTCATCAGTTCTTTGTATTGTTTTCTAGTCTCCATTTCATTAATTTCTGCCCTGATCTTTATTATTTTTTTCCATGTACAGATTTTGGGTTTTGCTTGTTCTTGTTTTTCTAAGACCTTGAGGTACATCATTAAGTTATTCATTTGATTTCTCTCTGATTTTTTAATGTAGGTACTGATAGCTATGAACTTCCCTCTTAAAACTACCTTTGCTGTATCCTAAAAGTTTTGGTAGATTGTGTTTTCATTTGCATTTGATTTTAGGAATTTTTAAATTTCCTCCCTGATTTCTTCAAGGATCCACTGATCATTTAAGAGACTATTGTTTGATCTTCATGTATTTGTATAGTTTCTATAATTTCTGTATATGCCTATTTAGTCCATTTGATCTATTACGCAGTTTGACTGTGAAAAGATGGAAATCAATATATCAAGAAACTAGAAGCCAAAAAAAAAAGCAAGAGTAGTCACCCTTATATCAGACAAAGTGTACTTAAAGCCAAAATTAGTTAGAAGAGATAAAGAAGGTTAATGAAAGGCACAATCTATCAAGAAGATATAACAGTTATAAATATATATGCACTAAACATGGGTGCATCCAATTTCATATAACACTACTGAACATAAATGGACAAATATGTTGACATACAATAATGGTGACTTAAAATACCTTGTTCTCATCAACAGAACATCCAGACCCCCGAAAAAAACACAAAAAACAAAAAACAAACAAAAAACAACAACAATAGAATTTCAGAGTTAAACACTATAATAGATCAAATGGACTTAATAGACAGCTACAGAATATTTCATAAAAAGCTACAGAATACACATTCTTAAAATAGATCACATTTTAGGACATAAATCAAGTCTTAAACAAATATAGAAAAATAAAAATAATTTCATATATCAGACCATAATGGAATAAAACTAGAAATGACTAGCAAGAGAAATTATAGAAACTATAAAAATAGAACCCCCTGGCAGATAGCTGGCTCTGGAAGTGGAGAAGCTTGAGCTTGGCTTGGATTTGCTAGTCTCTCTAGTTCCCCTCAAGAGATGGGGTTGGCTCCTCCCCCCAGAACGTGGGGCTACCATCCACCTTATCAGAGCCTCCTATTGCCTGAACTTCTCAGCATGCCAGTGTACCCCCTTCCCTCTCTCTGTAACTGCCTGCCACAGTTGGGTTCCATCCTGGCATTATAGTAGGTTGCCTCTAGGCTCCTTGACTCCTTGTTTAGTTTTCAGGCCCTCAGCAGTTAAGTCTCAGACAATACATTGTCTCTCAAGATGGTACTCCCTTACATCTCACAAAGATAGAGAGGGTGGCAAAATGGATCTTTTCTCCAATGCTGATACTTCAGTTAGGAAGGGACACTATTTCATTAAATCTTCTTAATGGAGCCAAGGGATTCAAGAACTGTTGGTTTGTCTTGTGGGACTGCCACCCTCTTCACCAGGAGTCCCTGGCTTACTTTTTGAATGCAGCTTCTGTTTCTCCACCCTCATAGGGCAGCTGTGGTTAGAGATGTGTCCTGCTCACTTTAAAAGTGGTGAAAATGGTAAAGATTCCCTTATTTTCTGTAACTTTGTGTCTTAAATACTTGGCAAGAGTGAGATTTTACTTCAATTTATGCTATGCAGAAGACAGTCTTGAAATAGTAACATGAATTTTAGGAGCAGTCACAAATAAATAGAATCTAATTTAATTCAAAACACACTGTTGAGCACCTACTATATGCCAGAAATCATTTGAATTTTTGCAGACACAGCAGAAAACACAATTGTTAATAATCCCTTCCTGCTGGAGCTTTATATTCTTGTAGGGTTGTCACAGTAAAATAAGTAAATATATGTCAAACTGTAGTGCTTTGAAGAAAAAAGAATAGGGTAAGGGTAATAAGTGAGATTGAAGAAAATACATTTTATTTTTGCAGGATAGGAAAGTATACTTTCTTAATGGTCGTAACACTGAAGTATAAAAGAAATAGAAAAGTAAACCAAACAGACATGTACAAGAGAAAAACTCCAGACAGTGGGAAGAGGCAATGCAAAGGCCTCAAATAGTGAGTAAGAACAGTTGGTGCACAAGAGGCCCACGTGTGGGAGAGTGGATGGTAGGAGTTGAGGGCAGAGAGATAATGGGAGTGGAAGAATAGGGAGCAGACCATGTTAAGCATTATAGGTCAGAATAAGAGATGTAGAAATGGGAACCACCTGAAGATTTTGAAAGGAGAACTGCTACCCAACTCTCACTTTAAAATGTTCTATGGAAAATAGCCTTTAAGGATAGTGTTAAAGAAATGAGTTAAGATGCTATTTCAGTTCTAGGCAAGAGAAAATGATGCTCTGTGCCAGCACAGTAGCGGTGAAGGTAGTGACAATAGTTTAATTTGAAAGATACTTTGAAGGGAGAATGTTTAAATAACTTGTGGATGGATTACTGCATATAGGGAATGAAAGAGAGAGAGGTTTAAAGATGACTGAATTTTTTTTTGTCGTTGCTGTTGCCTGATCAACTAGGTGAATAGAATTTCCAGATTCTAAGAAAGAGAAGGGGTCTGGGGTTGGCAGAGTCCTGCTCTGTGCTCTCCGAGGACCTGGGTTCAATCCCTAGCACCACAAAAAAGGTAGATGGATATGGCAATACACTCCCGAAGCAATCCCAAAACAATCAGCCATTGAAACCCTGTGAGGTTCGCTATGAGTTGGACCCAACTCGAGGGCACCTAACAACAACAAGGAGAAAGAGAAGATAATAGAGGAACAAGTATTAGGAAAGGAATTATGAATTTGGACAAATAAACTTTGAGATTCCCAGTAGTCATTCAGGAAGAGAAGTCAGGTGACTGTGCAAATCTGGCACCAGGTAGGGGATTTGTACTAGAAGTACAAATTTGGCAATATTAATGGGTAGATGGTATTTGGTTGGGTCAGAGTAAATGACTACCTCCATCTTGAGTCATAACTGCCATGATTGCTGTGGAGTAGCCCTGGTTAGTTTTGCCCAAATATTTCCCCAGCATACTATAAATAAAGAAGACCATTAGAGAAGCAGGTGGAGCTTCACAACTGGACTCTGGTGCTGTCAGTGCTGGGAATATGACATCTTTGACATAAGCTTAAGATAAAGCAGATATGTTCCAGCTTGGATGAAGTCACTTTTGTCCCGACCATTTTACCATCGCCCTTCCTTTGAGTCAAATCAGAGGGCTCCACTGGTCTTGCTGCCACTGAGGAAAACACTTCTGTTAGTAAGTCCTCAATAAATTGTGCTCTGTGTAGTCCTGCATTGTCTGTCTCTTTGATCTCATGCCAGCCTGTGTCAGGTTCTCATACATTGAGACTGGATTATTCTGGAACACCATGTTTTCCCACACTAAAAAAGGTGAAGGGGAAGTCTCAATGAATTTCAATATAATTCAGATGGTTTTGCTTCTTAATATTAGAGAGCTCTTTCATAGATATATGACAGGTAGTTATATAAGTCCTCTCATTTTCAGTGAACCGGTACTGATGGAGCCAACATCTTATTTGCTAGCTTGCTAAACACCAACTGCTGGTTCCTGTTAATCTGAATCTGGATGAAACTACTTCAAATAAAGGTAGAGGTGGTATTCCCTAAAGGGAATTATGTCTTTGAATAATGTTCTTTAGGATACCCCAGGGGCTCTGGTCAGCTACCTGGAAATTGCTAGGAGTGATCTACCTAGTAGTTTGATTCTGATGAAGGCCCCTCAAGAAAGCCACAAACCAGGTTTCTACTATTCAGCCAACCAAGCATTGATTCTTAAAATCAAGACAGATCACTTACATCATTTCAATGATCCAAAACTCCTAGTAGTAAGACCTTTGTGGTCTTTTCCCACATTGAGTACAGATGGCCTACATAACCAATGGGATATTGTGGAAAAAGTGGAGTATGACTTCAGAAACTACACCATGAAAGATCTCAGAGTATCCACTTTGCTCTCTCTTGAATTACTAATGTAGGGGAACTCAGTTGCTATATTTCAAAAATAATCAAGCAACTTGAGAAAGAAAAACATTTGGCAAGGAGCTGATGCCCCGTGGCTTACAGCATGTGAGGAACTGAGACTGCCTATCAGCAGCTGTGTGAGTGAGCTGGCTTGCAAGCAGATCCCCAGCCCCATTCAAACCTTCTGACATCTACAACCTTGGTCAACAGCTTTACTGACACTGTAGGAAAGAACCTTAGCCATAATGACACAGATTTCCTCATCCACACAAGCTAAAATAATAAAGGTTGGCTGTGTTTTAAGCTTCTCCATGTTGGGTATTTTGTTACCTAACAGTAGGTAATGAACATCCCATCCCCATAGCACTTAGTTTCCTATGCCTTTTCCTTCCTTGTATACCCATTTTATTTTGGGTTTACTCATGGGATGACGGAGATTAGAACAGTGGTTCTCACTTTTGGCTGCAGGTTGAAATTTACTTGAGAAGCTCTTAAAAGGATTCATGCATGGCTTCCACCCCTAAAGATCCTGATTTAATTGGCTAGAGATGTAGCCAGGACATCAGAATTGAATCTAGTATCAAGGTCATGGTGCTCAAACAGTATATCACCCAATTTCAGATGAGATATGTAGCCAATATGACCTACCAAATATTTACTTCTTTCCCAAGACTAAACGCAAGAGAAATTGTTTTTGTGTGTGTATCAGAGTGTTCTGGATATGGGCTGTCTGCCAAAATGGTCTGCAATGAAGTATATCTCCTATCATTTGCTGGTGATCTTGTTAAAGTAAATTAAAATGGAGACCAGGGTTGAAGAATCGCCAAGGAGACAAAGCCAGTTAGGCTTCATGAGTGACTTGAACCTTGTTTGATGTAAGCAAAACAACTTGAGCTAGTTCTTATAAATGTCTACATCAGAAACACGATTTAAGACCAACCAATCAGAAGCAGCCAACAAACTTCTAACTGAGGACTTTGTAATGGGGTAGACCAAATATGGCAACTATATAATTATAACCTATCAATATTTTTTATTTTTTCCTTATTTCCTTCCTCCCCTTCCCTCCCTCCCTTCCTTTTCTTTCTTTTCTCTCCTTCCTTCCTTTCTTTCTTTTTCTTTCTTTCTTTCTTTTCTTTCTTTCTTTCTTTCTTTTTTCTTTCATTTCTTCTTTCTTTCACTTTCTCCTTCCTCTCTATTCCTTTCCTTTCCCTTCTTTTTTCTAGACAGGGTCTCACTCTATACTCCAGCCTGGCCTCATCCTCCAAAGGGCTGGGTTTACAGTAGTATGCCACTATGCCTGGACAAATATTTTCTTTATTACTTCTGTGTTTGTTCAACAAAATCCTCCTCCTTGTGTTTGTATTCTCTCAATGGAGCGCCTAAACCACTCCTGGTTTGAAGCTGCCAGACTTAAGAATCATTGTTTGTGTAAACAAACTCACTAAATTTTGTTTTTCAACAGTCCACAGATCACACATAAATATGTGGCAGGGCTGGACACCATGCTACACACCTCTAATCCCAGAGACTCAGGAGGTAAAGGTAGGAGGATTACAAGCTTGAGGCCAGAAGCAGCTTGCTCAATTCAGCAAGACCTTGTCTCAAAGTAAACTAAAAAGACTTGAGGCGCAGCTCAGGGGTAGAGCAGTTGCCTAGCATGTGTGAGGCCCTGGGTCTAACCCCAGCACTGAAAAAAAGATGTGGCTATGTGGCAGGAGGTACAGGAGATACAGAGCAAAAGCCAGGGAGATACAGACTGCTCTCCACCTGACCTCAGCTTAATAGACCACCTAACATGTGCCACATGCCTCCAGTTTTAGGAGGGATGCCCTTAACTCTTTGTTTCATCCAAATTTCTGTATCCACTCCTGAAGGTTCCTACATGCAAACATACCATCCCCATGTTAGTTAGGATAGTTTTAGCATCAAGTAAAGTAAATCCAAGGGGCTGGGATTTAGCTCAGTTGGTAGAGCACTGCGCTGCAGTCTCTGAGGTCCCGAGTTCAATTACCAGCACTGCAAAAATGGGAGAAGGACCTGGCAATCCACTCCCAAGGCAATCCCGAAACAGTCAGCCATTGAAAACCCTATGAGGGTCGCTATGAGTCAGATACCGACTCGACAGCACCTAACAACAACAACAACAACAACAAAGTAAATCTAAAGCAAGCAGCTTTAAAATAAGAAAATACAAATCTCAGAGGAAGGATGACAGTCAGCACTGGTTAATTGACTGCTCCACTGACTGCTTATACCTGGGTTCAGTCTATCTTTGCTATACTCAGGTGCTGTCTGAAGCCTCAAACAATGCCCCAAATATACACAAGCAGCTTCCTCAGCTCCAGGGAAGACGAGGACAAAAGAGGAGAGAAAACTTCTTTCCCAATATATCCCCTTTTATCAGGAAAGAAAAATAAATTATTTCACACACACTCAGAAGCCTTGCCACATACCTTGTTTGTGGAAAAAAACTAAGCTGTGTGCTCATGCCAACTGATCAACAAGAAAGAGAAAAGGAAAAGATGGTGGCTAAAACTAGATAGGATTTACTCCATTGAGATAAACATACTATCACATAAGTACCCACACAGACAGGCTGGGATTTAGCTCAGCTGGTAGAGCGCCACTCTGCAGTTTCTGAGGTCCTGGGTTTGATTCCCAGCAAGGCAAAAATGGGAGAAGGATGCGCAATCCACTCCTGAGGTGATCCCAAAACAATCAGCCATTGAGTCGCAAATAACTCAATGGAATTAACAATAGCAACAACTAACATACACAGACACACTTTCTACATATTATCAATATCAGTTGGAATACTTTAAGACAAGATGGGATGCTTTCTGGGTGGTAGTTTAAATGCTTTCAACTGCATATAACAGGTATCAGTTGCAATTGCCATAGCAATGCTGTGAAGCACAAAAGGACAAGATCTCCGTGGCATAAAACATTTTCTGCTCATCTCAGCTGAACTCACACATTAGTGGTTTTTTGGAGGGCTAACTAATCTACGGGAGAAGGGCCTGGAAATCCACTCCCAAGGCAATCCCGAAACAATCAGCCATTGAAAACCTATGAGGGTCGCTATGAGTCGGATACCGACTCGACGGCACCTAACAACAACAACAACTAATCTAGGCTGGGCTTGGCTAGGTGGTCCTGCTTCAAGCTGTGGGAACATCTGGCCTTTGCTCCCTACTGAGGTTGGGCAAAAGGCTACTACATATTTGTTAATTCTGGGGTGCAGGCTAAGGGAGCAGAAGTTCTTTGACAGATACTTCCCACGGTTATAGAGAAAGGCAGGTAGAAATATGCTGTCTTCTGAGGTAGACTCAGTACTTATATGCTGTCACTTCTTCCTATATCATATTAGACAAAGAAAGTTTATGACCAATCTCAAAGGCAAGGCATGAGGAAAACCCCACCAGTTCTAATGGGAAAGACTGCAAAGTCATATGGTAAGGGTTTAGAAATAAGGAGAAATTATACATCAAGGCCAGCATTTCTATCTATTGTTGTAGATAGGGTTGTTGTAGGGTGTTGTCGAATGGGATCTGACTCATAGTGACCCTATGTACAGCAGAACAAAACACTACCCAATACTATGCTGTGCACATGATCTTTTCATGTTGAGGCCAATGTTGCAGCCACTATGTTTCTTCTTATTTTCAGTCATGCCACATCAGCAAAAGAAGGTCCCAAAGGCTTTACTCCATCCCTGTCGTTAAGGTCAACCTACTTTGAGGAAGCAACTCTCCCACAGTCATCTTGTGAATGCTGTCCACAGTGGGGGGCTCATTTTCCAGCACTTTATTTGACATTGCTTCTCTGAGATTCACAGGGTTTTCAATGGCTAATTGTTTTGGGATTGGGCTACCAGGTCCTTCTCCCTAGTCTGTCTTAGTCTGGAAGCTCAGCTGAAACCTGTCCACCATGGGTGGCCCTGCTGGTATCTGAAATACCAGGGCATAGCTTTCAGCATCACAGCAATCTGCAAGCCTCCATGGCACGGCACGTTCCTAGACATATGCGGGTTCTATTTGTTGAACAAAAATAAAATCATTGGAAAGGATTGAAGGCTCAAAGAGTTGGAAGAAACTTAAGGATCAGGCTTAGAAAATATATATTTGGAAACACAAGAAGGGAGATGCACAATCATTTTAGCAGTAATAATCTGCCAGGATATTGCCACCCCTTGACATTCTGTATCACTGTTACTTCTATGAAGGAAATCCAGTGGTCCTTTCTTTAATTACTCATTCAAGATTTATAATTCTTGGCAGCAGCATTCAACCTAAGGCTAAGGTCATGTCTAAGCAATATGATCAAAGTCAGGGGAAATAAGGACTTGGCCCTTTGCTTTTCCATATTAGGAGGTGGGCACTGGCCCCATCATGACCACACATAATTAGAGATTCCCCTAAAATATGAGGGATTTAGATACCAGAGAGACCAAGATATAATGTTAAGTGGCTGTACTAGAATGTGACTGAGAGTCTGTAAATGAAGACTTCCAATTATAACCTCAAAATATCTTTTATAAAGGGAGGTACTTCTTGTTTAACAGTTATTGTTAGGTGCCCTCAAGTCGGGTCCAACTCATAGCAACCCTATGTACCACAGTACGTATCACTACCTGACACTGTACCATGCTGGGCACTGTGTCTTGATTTTCTGCTATTCATATGGTTTTCAATGACTGACGGTTTCAGGAGTACTTGCAGGAGTGTTGGTAGAGTGCCTCTCTGCAGTCTCTGAGGCCCTGGGTTTGATCCCCAGCACCACTTAACAGTAGGAGCAATATTTAAATTATTCATGATAAATCATCTGAGACCTAGCCACCATCTACTACCAATATACGTTTGAATTACAGTTTCTTTTGGAGCAAAAGTGAAAGATCCCGGCCTTTCACATACTTTAAAATTTGTTTTTTTGCTGCTGAGTAGACTTAAGGAAGTTAAATATGTTCCCAACTTTATACTCAACATTTAAATAATCTAATATACATGCAGGAGACATGTAGTCACCTCATGTTTGAACATGCTCAGGAAAAACCATTGGGCCTTGAAATGTAATAACTCTAATGGCTGCAATATCTACACTAATGTGATAGGGCTTCAGCTCTACTCATGGCTTTAGGAGATGTATAAATTAAAATCACTATCATTATGCCTAAATTATGTAACTGTACTCAATGGGCACAAACTATATCATCAGGATTAGTCATGAGATGAATAGATTTGCAGTGTCTCATTGTTTCTCTGTAATTCACTTTTGGATATTACAGCAGTGACATATAGTAAAGAGGATTGGTTTAATAAACAGCCAATTTTGCTACATATTTATAGTAAATCAAATCTGTATCACAAAACAGCCATTTTTCTGATTAAGAAAAGTAGAAAAAGAGCAGAAAGTAAAGTCAGAAAAGGAAAGGGAGGGAGGAGGAAGACTTGGGAAAGGAAGATGGCAAGAGAGGGGGAGGAAAATGGGAAGCAGAGAGAAGTACCTGCCCATCACCTCTCACTTCTCTCCTTTTCTTCACTATCCATGCCTTATTTAGGATCATAAGCTTGTGCACTGTCTATGAGCAGAAGGCCAGGAATCTCCTCTTAAGCAATTTTCCTCTCAAACTATTGGGGGTCAATGCATCAGGTAAAAGATCCAGCTCTCAGCTAGTGATACCCATAGTTGTGGTTCAGCCTCCTGTGACCCTAAGCACAGTATTTTCCTTTCTTTTCTTTCCTTTGGAAACCAACAAAGGATATTTTAGGCAGAATAAGCATATCCTAATCCCAAGTGCCCACTCATAAAGTAACAGGAGTAGAGAGAAATGAATGCAAAATAGAGTATGTTCTTCAGGCTATGACTTCTCATTTCAACAACCTTTTAGACAGTTGTGAACTTATTCTTGCCTCAGTCCTCTTATGGACGGGCTCTCCCTGTGTAAGTTCTTTAGTCCTTCAGTTGCTCCCAATAATGTTCAGCAGAGTTCCTGTTCCTTCTTTTCCAGACTCAACTACTAGATAGAACAAACCACCAATTTCTTTTTGAGGTATTTTTATTTTTGTAAGTAACTTTTTAGTTACTGTACAAATTATTGGGTTTCATTATGGGCTCCATTATAACATTTCCATACATGCATATCATTGTACAATGCTCATATTCATCCCCCATTGCCCTCTCATGTTCTTTCTCCCCTCCCAAGAGTGGTCCCTTTTCTCTCCATAGTCTCCCATCTGCTTGCTCGATACAGAGAGAGAGAGAGAGAGAGAGAGAGAGAGAGAGAGAGAGAGAGAGAGAGCGAGAGCGAGAGAGAGCGTGAGAGAGAGTGCTTAGAGCTCACATGAAAGAAAACATGGGATACTTGCCTTTGTGGGTCTGGTTTATTTCATTTAAAATGATGGTCTCTAGTTCTATCAGTTTTTCTGCAAATGACAGAAATTTGTTCTTCTTTATAGCTGAGTAAAACTCCATTGTGAGCCAGGTGCCATGTAATCCACATGACATGAGAGGCTGAGCAGGAGGATCACCAGTTTGAGGCCAGAGGCAGCCTGTACAACTTATTGAGACCCTGTCTCAAAACAACAACAACAACAAAATAAAAGGGGCTGAGGGTATCACTTGGTACAGCATTTGCCTAGCATGTGCAAGGTCCTGGGTTCAATCTTCCAGAACTGAAAACAGAGAAATGAAAAAACTTCATTGTGTGTATATACCACATTTTCTTTATCCACTCATCTGTCAGTGGACATTTAGGTTGATTCCATGCTTTGGCTATTGAGAACAGTGCCACAATAAACATGGATGTGCAGGTATTTCTGTGGTATGTTGACTTAGGTCCCCTTGAGCATGTATTTGGTGTGGTACAGTTAGAGCATATAGTAGTTCTATTTTTAGTTTTCTGAGGAACTTTCATACTGATTTCTATAGTGACTGCACTAACTTACATTCCTACCAGCAATGTATTAGGGTTCCTTTCTACCCACATCTTTGCCAGCATTTGTTTTTGTTTATGTTCTTGATGATAGTCATTTTGTCTAGGGTGAGATATAGAATAAACAACCCTAAGATTCATATGGAAGCACAAAAGATCCTGCATAGCTGAAATAACCCTGAGCAAAAAAGATCAAGTCTGGAGGTATCAAAATACCTGATGATTTCAAATTATGCCATAGAGCCATAGTAACAAAAACAGAAGGGTACTGGCACAAAAACAGATACTTGGACCAATGGAATAAAATAGATGACCCAGAAATAAACCTATGCAGCTAAAGCAACCGGATGTTCAGCATAGGTGCCAAACACATACATTGGAGAAAAGACAGCCTATTCAACAAGTGATGCTGGGAAAACTGGATATCCAAATGTAGAAGAATGAAACTAGATCCCTGTCTCTCATCCTGTACAAAAGTTCCTTTGAAATGGATCAAAGACCTTAATGTAAGACCTGAAACTTTGAAATTGCTAGAAGAACATATGGGGGAAAACACTTCAAGATATAGGCATAGGCAACGACTTTCTGAAAAGGACTCCAGTAGTTTAGGAAACAATGGCAAGAATTGACAATTAGGATTGCATGAAATTAAAAAGCTTCTTCACAGCAAAGGAAACAAGTGAAGAGATGGCCTACAGAATTGGAGAAAATATTTGCCAGCTGTATTTTAGATAGGGGATTAATATCTAGAATTTATAAAAAACTAAAAAATTAAATACCACAAAAACAAATCATCCAATCAAAAAATGGGCAAATGAATTGAACATACAGTTCTCCAAAGAATACATACAAATAGACAAAAAGCATACGGAGAAATGTCCAACATTGATAGCCATCAGGGAAAGGTAAACCACAATTTTCTATACTGAAGGTAATAGACTTCAGCATTTCAAGATACATCATGAAGGACCTTGCCCAACAATGCCTTAAAAGGTCATAGCATAGAGAAAGAAGAGTAAATGAAGTAAATTAATTCCATTCAGTTGTATAATCTGATCAAGCTATGCCAAAGTTTGGATTGTTCATCAGTGAAATAAATGGCTTCCTAATTAAGGATATTTTAATGTTTTTCCATTAAAGGTAAGCATGTTTGCATATATACACTTAAATAGGCCATCTAGTTCTAATTAGATCTAAAATGAAAGTGGGAAAAATAGCTGAAATATCCAAAATTTATGCTTAATAAATTGCAGTAATTAAATTGCCTGAATAGTTCCTTGTATAGAAGAAAACTTTCTATTAAAAATGATATACTCTTTCTTTACCTAAAGTGATGCAAAGCCTCCAAATGGTAAGATGGTAATTTCTTATCTATTTTTGATAAAAGCTGGAGAGACAAGATTTAAAATTATTTGACTTCTAGCCTGGACAACTCACCAACAAATTATAGTTTCAATGGTCATTACCAATGAAGGATTTTAGTCTTCAGTTGCACTGGTGCTAAATTATCCTACTTTAAAGGAGAAAAGAAATCTTTAATTCCAGAAGGCCATTGGATAAATATAAGCTTTCTTACTTTCTTGTTGTTTTGTACTTAGAGCCTCCAAAAGAATCTTTGTCATCATGCTGTTCTTTAATTTATTCCAATAAATGTTCCTATAAGATTCAAATTTACTCAATTATTTGCATGCTTTACCTCTACGATTCAAATTCCTGCCAAATTCCAAATTAATTCTATTCAGCATTATTTTCAATAGTCAAACAATGAGAGAATATTGTCTAAATGCTAATCTGCTGTTTATTCATTTTCCTCAGACTGCTCTAGTCCCCCAGAGTTTGACATTTCAATAAATCCTTAAAAGGGATTATAGTGCTGTCTTGTTATATTTTGTTTTCGCCAAGAAAATAAATTAAGAAACTTTCTCACCTATAACCCCTTAAAAAATTAGAAAGAAGCCTATCTTTCTTCCTCTAGAAAACAAGCTTTGAATATGGAATTAATTACAAGCATCTGGAATACAAAACAGTTCCCAAGTAACAAAAGATGATTTCAATAGATTCTGGCAAAAGCTTTCCTATAATTTGTTTTCTTCAGAACAATCTGATCAACCTCATTCTCATAGGATGCTGAAGCAGAGAATCCCATATGTGCTTATGCAATATTCAAAAGGCCTTTAGCTTTTTCTGCAACTCTAACAACAGCCCTTGGGTTTGCCTGTCATTGAAGGCAATCTGTGCTTAGCTGACTGAAGGTGCAATCCATCATGTGACTCCTCTTAATGTCACAAATTGAGAAGAAAGATTAAACTCCAAGTCATGACTGTGGGAAATAAAAGTTAATATGTAAGAGGTAATTAATATGAAAATGAAAAATTGAATTGGTAACACACAACTACATAGGACTGACTTGCTAGAACAGAGAAGGTTATGTAGTAGAACCCAATTCAATCCTGTTATTCTTCTGTTACCCTTATACCTCCATTGAGCAACTATAGCTTAAATGTTAAATGAGTTCAACACTATGCTTTAAAGTTTTTTTTTCCATCAAGTAGTTCACAGTCATCACACAGGGCAAGTTCACTTTACAACTGCCCCAAATCACTGCCTCTGGGTCCCAGATATTCAAAAAGTGTGGTTTGTTTTACCAAGAAAATAAACCCTTGCAGCCAAGATGTTCCTACAGTTTTGCATTGGTCTATGTACTTGGTGAGTGCTGCATTTCAGTGGGTAAATTTCATCAAAACATAGGGGAAAAAAAACCAAGAAATAGGATTTACAGAAAAATGAGATTTCCTCCCAGAGGACAGCTACTGGCTCAACAAGTATTCACTTCAATCAGATCATGCACAACATGCCAATATAAACCTTTCTAGAACCACATCAGTCAATTTGGGGAGTCAAAATCCAGAAAAACGTTCAAAGTGGAACTCATTTTCCATCTCTAGCTTCAGCCTCCTGGATGACTGAACCTTCTATTATCACTTCCAATTCAATTTGCGTCAGGCCATGTCCTCTGGACAATAAGGCAAGGAAGCCAGGAGATGGCAAAGTAAACAAACAAAAAACAAACAAACCACACAAGTCCAGTTACAGCAGGAAATAGCAGCACATAGAGATTTACAACCGTATGTCAGTTTAGACAGGAACAAAAATATAAGCATTGATCATAGATAGCCTCAGGAAGGGATAGAACATAAAATATCACCTGAGAGGTTTCTTAAGGGACAAGCCAAGGATCAGAGGGTGTGCATAATTTCTACAGACATTTTATGGCTCCACCTAACTGCAAGGGAGGCTCAGAAATATAGCTATTTGTATGCCCAGGACAGAAAATAAGTGAATTAAATATTGGGTTTCATGAACACAGGGCAATCCTTGACACATTGGCCTAGAAATTAAATAATTGTAAGTCTATTCTTCCATTAAGGCTTCACTAAAATTCAAACCTTTTATGGAAGCTGTCTATTCCACCTTAGTCAGAGAAAGACTTCCCAGCTTTTGAATGAAAACACACTATCTCTTGTTTGGAAAATAACTCCATGTTGTGACATCTCTATTTTTGTCCTACTGCTATATAAATATCATGTCATTTTTACTATTCCAAGAATAGAAATTCAGCTTGGCACATTGGCACACACTTGTAATCCCAGCACCTTGGGAGGCTGATGCAGGAGGGTTGCAAGTTTGAGGCCAGAAGCAGCCTGGGTAACTTAGTGAGATAAAAGTAAATAAAAATAAATTAAAAATGGGCTGGTGGTATATCCTGGTATATCCAGAGCACTTGCAAAGCATGTGTAAGGCCCTGGGTTCAATGTCTAAAAACTACACACACACACACACACACACACACACACACACACACACACACACAGCCTGTCCCTTATTCAGATCTCAGGTTAGATATTTTTTGGGAATATGTTGAGTGAGGGCATGAGGTTCAGAATTCATCCAACTAAATGTATCAAAGATGCATATTCTTGGGCCCTGATGCAAAGGTCAGTGTTTGGGAGGTAGAGAGCCAATTCCTGCCAGGCAGCCTATGTCCTCAATGGACTTTGTAAAGAATGAATAGATGCATGAAGTGATTTTCTTTCAATATAAAATACAAAGTTCCACACAAAATAGTACTTTGACTATGAGGATTTATTTTCTGAAACAAGTGTAATATAAAAGAATAAATGCCTGCAGCCATACCACTGTGGCATCTGATCCCATCAGATCTTGGAAGTTAAGTAGGGTCAGGCCTGGTTAGTACTTGGATGGGAGACCGCCTGGGAACACCAAGTGCTGTAGGCTTGGGAGAAGGACCCAACAACACACTCCTCAAAAAACAATCAGCCATTAAAAACCCTATGAATGAAAGAGAAGCTCTGACAATAGTGTTTCATTTGTTGTATGTAGGGTTGCTATGAGTCAGACACTAACTCAACAGCACCTCACAACAACAACAACAACAACAACAACAAAAATCAATAAACCCTACAGAACAAAGAATATGGGAAGGGAGATGATGGTAAGCAAGATATTTCCATAAAACGTTAGAAGATGCAAAATGGATTGAGAAGCAGCAAATGACCTCATGCATGAAAAAACTGAAACTTAGAGGGAGATAGATGATGAGAAGCAGCCTGGGAGATCTCTAGATCCAGGATAGCTCTCAGGAGTTGGAAGCACCAGGAAATTTTGAGGACAGACACAAAGATGGGCAGTGTAGGGATTCGTTAAATACTAGATGCCTCCTCCACGCTGTGCCAGGTAAGATGTCTTCCTCATTCCTACAATGAAGAGAAAAGTATTATCTAGAAAAATGAAATCCAGAAAGATTCAGGACACCAGGCTCAGCAGAGTGAGAATAAAGTGCTGTGTTAAAGACAGGGGATTAAGAGAATGTGTATGAATGGTGAGGGCTGGGTATGATTGTGTACAAATCAAATGCCAAGCGCTGGATATAAGAGTGGCACTCTATTTCTCAGCAACATGACCAAAGCTGGAAGATAATAGAGTAATTGCCCCAGAATTATGAGGAGAAATTAAGTATTTTCCATCTACAATTCTGTATTCAGCTAACTTCAAGTGTGAGGGTAGATGCAAGATATTTTTAGATTATTGTCAAAAAATTATTCTCCCTTCACATACTTTTCAGGAACACACACAGGGTATACTTCAAGTAAAGCTATAATTCCCTTCCCCCACCAAAAGAAAAAAAAAGAAAAAGACAACATGAGGGCCTGTTGCCACTAGATAATTATTAGCTTTCCCAGTTTTAGGGAAATTAAACTTTAGCTAATCATTTTATAAAGGCTCTTGTCTTGGAGTAATAACTAAAGTTGAAAGATGGAAGAAACTTGAAAATGGTAGAAAATGGTTTCCTGGTGTTGAATTGAGAAAGAGTAATATTAAATTTTATTAAACTTATTTTGCATCAGTGTTCAATACAGTTGCATACTTGTATGGGCTTTTCAGTTTCTGAAGCATGGTAACCTGATACAGTAATTTTTCTTTTTCACTATTTTCATATAAAACTACATTGTCTACAAGGGAGGAGAATGATAGGGGTCACTTTTAATTTGGTTAACACATTAAATACTCTTTGTTGCATAGTAGATACCTCACTCATGCTATTTTGGCAATAAAGGATGTTATTAGATCACATAGAATAAAAATCATATTATATGTATACATGTTTATGTATATACATACACACACATATGATTTGATCCCAGGACTCAAACAATATCAGCAAAATTAGGCTTTCTTTTCTTTCTGCTGCATTTCTTGATATAGTGGCTCATTCTCAAGCTCCACAGGGAGGCAAGATAGCTAGTCCATCCCTTCCATATTCAAGTGCAGAAGAAAGTACAGAGCATCTCTTTTAAGAAGCTCCTTTATGACTCAAAGAATTTACTCTGGTTGATCTGCTTAGGTCTGGTGCCTTTTCTCAAGGCCAATATTATGACATCCCTAAAAATCAGGGTTGCATTATTCACATTTTAAAGCCCCATCTGAACACTTGGCCACAGAATAGGAAATGTATTACCCCAAAGGAAAATTGGGATACTTTTTCTAGTAGAAGGAAGGCAAGAAAAACTAGCAGGTTTTTAATGCATTCAATAATTTGTGTCTCTAATGAGTAGAATTCTCTTAGAAAGCATTTACCCTGAGGCCAATTTAATGGTTCTTTCTGTGAAAAACCAAAAGCAAAACTAATCAAACAAAAGACAGGTATTAATGCATACTTTCCTTTTAAAATAATGATCAAATCATATGCAAATGTACATTTGCAAGTTTCATGTAGTCACTTGGGGTCTTAATAGAGTCCTTGGTCAGTACTGGTAGGAGTTAGTAGTTATGACAGAAACTATAATCATGCAGATGATAGCCTGTGATTTTCTTTCCCTAGAAGATACACATTTGCCACTGCAGCTTTCCCTGGAATATTATCACATTCTACACTCAGCAATAAAGATGAGATATAAGGGTTTTCCTTAACATCAACACCCCTGGGCTACCTGCTGTAATCAGCCTCTGCAGGAAGCTGGGTATTTTGGACAGCCACATTGTGTATCTCTGAGACCAGACAAGGAGTGAAGCTCTGTGTATGGCTCCTGCATGCTCCAGTAAATGGCTAAAGTGATATGTTTTTCTCTTTCTAAATAAACAAATTAATTTTCAAACATTGACAAGAAGTTCTGCCTTTCTTGCATTTGTGTGAGATAAACTGCTCTTGGCATGTTTGGCTGCACACCTGCCTCTGGAGCACAGAGGATGTTATCCTTGTCACAGCCATTCACGAAGTCTTGATGAGGTCTTTGGGGTTTTATGTTTACCAAAACAATTCATTCTTTGCCATCTCATCCGAAGGTCAGAGAAATCAGCATTGCTCCTCTATTTTCAAACCTTATATTTTCTTGTTCAAATGAAAGTTTATCACATTTATTTATTGAGTACCTGTTAAAACTAGGGGATCCCTGTTCTTAAGGAGATTATAGTCTCGTAGAAACTCTAATGTATTATACAATGATTTGGAAATGTACTCTGGAATCTTAGAAATTGCCTCTGCTATGCATAGTAAACCTTCCAGATAAAAGGCTGTTTTTAATAACAACCACCCCAAAAATCATTGGCTTAGGTATTCATAACTATTTTGACAATGAATTCTAAAGAAGAGAAATACATCTATATCTATATCTATAACTATCCAGCTATATATATATATATATATAGTATATGTATATGAATATATATCCTTACTTGAAACTTTTTCCCCTGTTCAACAAACCTCTATTCTTTGACCTCATCAAATTATAATTATAATAATTTGTAAATTAAAAAATAAACAATTTTAAACTTTCTTTGGGTATAATCAATTTGACAACTTTTTATATACCTTCAGGTGATTTTTCTTAAGTTTTTATAATCCTTTCCTGATAAGAGATATTATAACCTATTAGGAAGAAAACTATATTCTTCAAAGTGCAACTGTTTTCTGGGTTTGGTAGGGGAAGCAATCTATTTCTTCTATCGATCTTCACTTAAGAAAGAAAGCATGGGCAGGGTGCAAATTATCTATCTATCTATCTATCTATCTATCTATCTATCTATCTATCCATCCACATGACACTGCCCTGGAGAATATCAGAGCTGAAAAAGACCATGAAAATTTTTAATAATCTAATTCTTCCTCATTCAACCAACACCCAACTCATTTTTATAACCCCCAAGTGCCCATCCACACTGAAGCATCTCTAGAGACTTAGGTATCTCTAGCTCTTGAGGCAGCCTTTTTTGCACTGTTACTCATCATGACATGCTCTAAATTTGTGGTCCCAAATAATGGTAGTGTCCTCTAAACTGTATTTCCCTCAGATGGTTTTTTATATTGTTGCTTACATGGGTCCAATAGAGGTGCTTGTAAGATTGAGGACAGAAGGGTTGTTTAGTTTGTGGCTCGAAGTTATTAAACTACCCTTACACATTGAGTTAAAACTCATGGTAGCTTAGCTAGATAAACTGAAGGGATAGTTACGAGTTGAATTGCCTCCTAGTTCAGCCATTTTCCACAATGCAATTTTTCCATCTCAGTCTCTATCTCTCTCCTTGGGCAGAAAGGAAATAGGATTTCTGGGTCACTTAATTGGGAAGGACCGTTAAAGGACTTCCTCTGCTTCACAAGCCTTTCCTCTACCTCGAGTAGGTCAAACTCCACAAATTAGAACTTATTACTTCCGTTATGCTATTTGGTCCACTGTTAGATGTTTATCAGGTGAAACACACCAGTGTGTGTGCTCTGAGAGGACAAGTAAGTGTCTGGGAAATAGATAATGTAAGTCCAGGCTTTAAGTCACATGTCAGAGAAAGCATGTGAGTGTTTGAGGATCTACATTGCATGTAAAATATAAAACTTTTACTGGATCCTAGAAGACTGAGAAAGCCCTGGGCAATGAAGTGCTGATGAGTGAGAAATAGAAAAAATTTCAGAATCCCTATCAGCCATGTTTGGGATGTAACAGAATAAGAAAACAAATGTCAGCAAGCCTTGTTGTTGTTGTTGTTAGGTGCCGTCAAGTTGGTATCTGACTCATAGCGACCCTCATAGGGTTTTCAATGTCTGACTGTTTTGGGATTGCCTTGGGAGTGGATTGCCAGGTCCTTCTCCCATTTTTGCGGTGCTGGGAATTGAACTCAGAACCTCAGAGACTGCAGTGCAGCATTCTACCAACTGAGCTAAATCCCAGCCCGTCAGCAAGCCTAAGATAATTTAAAAAGCCTAAGAACAGCTAGGTTCAAAAGTGAGACTCAATATTTGAGTTCAAGAGGAGTTATTTAATTATATGTCCAGGAATAATGAGTACACTTGACACCCAGGTTTCTAAATACCATTTTCTGGTAAAAGGAATCACAGGTCCTTGGAGAAATTGGAGGCTCCATTCCTGGGGCAAAGAAGATGAAGATGAGGTATTTTGTGCCGGAAAGCAAAGAACTGCCTACCCCCTTACACACACACATACACACACACACACACACACACACACACACACACAAATAATGGAGACGTGTCAAGATGTCACATGGTTCCAGCTTGAAGTGGTTCCTACTAGTCAAGTCAGAAAATTTGAGCAACAAAATGAATAAGAATTGTAACTCATTGAATAAAGTTAGGATCCATGAGTCCGTATTGATGATAAATATATTATAAATGGACAGATATAGATGGGTGGATAGACACATAGAAAGCTAGCTAGCTAGCTAGATGGTTGAGGGGATTTTTTAGGGGAATATTTACAACTATGGAGACTGAGAAGTCCCATGATAGGCTGCCTGAGAAGTAGAGAAAGAGGAAGGCTGATTCCAACAGGAAAGCCAGTAGCACTGACTGGTCTAAGTCTGAAGTCCTGAGAACTGCCAGGGTGTTGATGGTGTAACTCTTAGTCGAAGCTCAAAGGAAGGTCAAAGAGTCCCAAGAGTCAGCTGATGCAAGTCCCAGAGTCCAAAGACTGAAGAACCTGAAGTTTTGATGTTCAGGGGCAGAAGAAGGATGTCCAGCTCAGGAAGAGAAAGAGAGAACTCACCTTCCATCTTTTTTATTCTATCTGAGCCCCTAGCCAATTAAATGGTGCTCATCTACACTGAGGGTGAATTTTCCCCACTCAGTGTGAAAACACTCACCAATGTCCTTTGAAAATATCCTTACAGACAAACCTAGAAACAATGCTTTACCAGCTATGTAGTCATGCCCTTAATCCAGTCAGCTCAGTACCATCACAGGTAGATAGATTTTTCTAACTGTAGAATGCTGGTTAATGAATCTAGAAAGATACAATTAGAAAACCAATCGGAAATTATATGCGATTATTATGATAAAAACTCACTTAGACAAGCCTAAAAAAATGGTTCCTAAATCTGGGGCAATAGTGAAGGAAGAATTTTGTGAATTATTAAGTAAAAAACACTAATTATACAGTAGGTCAAGCAGCACATTTGTTAAATGACTAAATAACATCATTGTTATGATACAACTGGTCATGGTGTGCTTCCAGATATGTTACTCTGAGGATATAAACTCACTTATGTTGTATTTGGCCTGCACTTGTACCACTGTGTCATCTAATCCTGTCAGATCTTGGAAGCTTAACAGGGTTGGGCCTGGTTAGTACTTGGATGGGAGACCACCTGGGAACACCAGATACTGTAGGATTGAAAGACCCAGCAACCCACTCCCAAAAAACAATCAGCCATGGAAAACCCAATGAATAGCAGAGAAGCACGACAATAGTGTTTTGTCTGTTGTACGTAGGGTCACTGTGAGTCAGACACTGACTTGACAGCACCTAAAAACAACAACAACAACAACGACGACGACGACGACATGTAGTCTTTGAGCCAAATAGGCATAACTTCAATTGACCATGAAGAAACAACAGAAAAACCCAAATTGAGGGACATTCTATGAAGTAACTGGCTTGTACTCATCAAGAATATTAAGGCTATGGATGATAAGTAAAAACAGAACCATCCCAGATTAAAATAGGTGCAGCAATTATAATAATACACATTCCTGAACTGAATCTTATATTGGGTGGGATAGAGGAGGAATACTATAAGGGGACACTGTTGTGACAGGTGACATAGATTAAATTGTATGAGTGTTAAATTTCCTGAATTTGATAGTAATCTGTTGTATAAGAAAATATTCTTAGGAAATGTTTACCAAAGCATCATGAGGTAAAAGGACATAATGAATTCAACCAATTCACTCACAAACAGATTAGAAAAAGAATTAGTACGTATGTATTTAAAATGCAAAAGAGCGAAAGCAAATGTGGTAAAATAGTACAAATCAGTGAATACCTTGGAAGTTCTTGATATACTCTTGCAACTATGCAAGGCTGAAATTATTAAAACATTTAAAAAATGATTAAGGCCCATCATAAGTTCCCTGTTTCTCCTTGCACACCTAGATAGACTCAGCCAGTCCATTTATGTCAGAGCTAAATGTGTGACTCAAGAGGCAGCATATTGCCCTAAAGTAGAACCCAGCAGAGCAAACACTACCATTAACTATTCAGGTAAAGGTGAGCAAGCTAAATAGCTTGCCTCTGTTTCGTCATCTGTAAGCAAAGAGGGGGGCTGCAGTTTAGCTCAGTTGGTAGAGTGCTGCTCTGCATGTTCTGAGACCCTGGGTTTGATCCTCAGCACTGCAAAAATGGGGGAAGGATCTGGCAGCCCACTCCCGAAACAATCCCCACACAGCCATTGAAAACCACATAAATAGCAGAGAAGCTCTGACATAGTGCCAGGCACAGTGCTGGGGAGTGTTTCTTTCTGTTGTACACAGGGTTGATGATGAGGCTGTGGGTTCGACCCCACTAGACGATACCTAACATCAACAACAAAAACAAACAAGTGAGGAGACCTTTGGTTCCTTTTTAGAAGAGCTTTACGATAGTCAAACTTGGTGCATTGCTTCAGTAATTAGTCTCTACAAATGGAAGTTTTCCGGGGAAAGCTGGGCTTTCCCTCAACAGTGGTGCTGTTTGTGTGTGTGGGGGGGACAGGCTTCAAAACAGATATTGGGAATAACCTATGGCATCTCCAAACCTGAGATCACACAGGTTTAAAAATAAGTGCCCTAAGAGAGTTGTTCTGGGGATCCAAGAAGACTTGGTAAAATATTAAAGTTATTAGTAAATAGCTTTACTGATAAATAAGTAAAACTAATAATGTTATTTTATGCCAGCATCTTTGGGTTATTTACTTATAAAACATATTGTCAACTCAGGTTCTTAACAATTCAGATTCCTAGTATACAAGCATAGACTTATCAATATCATTTTAAGATACAAATGAACATAGATACTTTAGAATTTCAGACTAAGCAAAAGTTTCTTCAAAAAGAGAAGGGTGTTCTGTCATTGAACTGAAAGAGCTTTATGTGATTTTTTGGTGTGGTAGGGTTAGTCTCTTTTTTCTATCATGTTCCTCAAAAATTTTAGCCTTTGCCTATTTCATCCTTACAAAGCTACTTCCACATTTTTAAGTATTTGTTACAATAGCATCACACTTGTAAGTGCCAAAATTTTATCAGTTCAGGCTCAGGTAAAGAAGCAGAAACAATAGCAGATAGACAGATATAGATAGATAGATAGGTGGACAGATAGACAGATAGATATTATATCTGCTTATGTGATTGTGGAGGATGGCTAAACAAGTCTGAAATCTGTAGGGCAGAATGTTAGGAAGAGAAGATCCCAGGCAGGCCAGAACTCATAGGTAGGTGGGTGCCAAGGCTGCTATTCACTAGTGGAACTTCTTTCTCTTTCTCTCTTCCTTCCATCCTTTCTTTCTCTCTCTCTTTTCTTCTTTCTTTCTTTTCTCTCTCTCTCTTTTATTTTTCTTTCTTTCTTCTCTCTCTCTCTCCCTCCTGTCTTCCCTCCCTCCCCCTTTCTCTCTCTTTCTACTTCTCTCTTGTGCCCTTCCCTAAGACCTGCTCTTAAAGTTTAAACTGACTGAATTAGGCCCTAGATTATCCAGTAAAGCCTCCCACCTTCCATTTTAAATCCAACTGATTAAGGATTTCAATTACATTTACAAATTCCCTTTACAGTAACACATGATTGATTTTTTTTGTTTGTTTTTTTGTGGTACTTAGGGGTTGAACTCAGGGCCTCATATAAGCTTTGCAGGTGCCCTACCAACAAGCTGCACCCCTAGTGCATTTGATTACTTTTTATCTTGAGACAGGGTCTCACTAAGTTACACAGGCTGCCTCTAGCCTCGAACTTGCAATTATCCTGCCTCAGCTTCTCAGGTTGCTGGGACTACAGGTGTGAGCCACCACGCCTGGCCTAGACTGATGTTTGAATAACTGGGGATGTGCCTTAGCCAAGCTGACACATCAGAAGAGTCATTACATTATGAAAACTTATGTATATGAATAAGTTAAAAATTTAAATTTAGAAACTACAGCCTTTTTATTCAACATCCCTGTGACTGTGTATCTTTAAGACAGAAATTCAAACAAATCTTAGAGTTTTAAAGAATAAAGATGTTTTAGTAAGCACAAAGGAGACATTTCTGGTGAATGCCATTTTTCTTGAAACAAGTGTAAGAAGTTATCAAAAAAAGTCAGACTCATAGTCTATTGCAATATATTGTTTTCTGCTTTCAGAAGGGAAGAATTAGCTTCCCTATAGCTCATAAGTCAGATTCATCATGATAAAGGACCAGAAATTGGAAAATATTGGGCATCATAAATGACACAGTGGCTGAGAAACTCGACATTGTCATATTTTATCATGAGTCAAAACAAAACAACCCTCAGTCCCACGCCTCTAAGGGGACAGAGGTTAGAAAAACATTAGCAGTTGTTTTATGACTGGTTTAGAAGCGAAGCCCCTAAGGATAAGCAAAGCCTCTGTTTTCCCATGATTTGAGGACTGGCAGCATTCATCATGGTGTGAGATGTTGATTCATGTGTTTTGACAGCACACATCCTTTCACTGATGGAGATGAAGATGGTTCTTCACCAATGCCTTGGCCTTTTCTTCCCTTACCCTGAGTCTGCAGTGGCCAGGCACCTTTACTAAGTGACTAAAGTTCATCTTCTTTTCTCTTTTGAAAATGGTTTGCATTGGAAAAGAAGGCTGGATAGCACTTTCTTTTCTATTTAACTTTCTATTATCAGAAACAAAGGAGCAAGAACATGTCCCAATAGTCTTTTGTGATGGGCAGATAAAGAAGACACTTAGAAATTCATTGTGCAGGGAGAAAATTTGAGATGGCTTCTATTACTATGCATTTCTCCCCCATTAGATTGCTAATGTATGAAACCCCTCACCTTGGTGTGGACAATGGTTAATAAAGCCCTGTGGGTTATAACACCATGCTCTCGGATTATTATCATCAGGTTGTCCCTGTACATACTTCATAAGAAATATTGCAAATGTTGAAGAAACTAGAATACAAGAAAGCCCTGCTGAGATGGAGAGATTCTGGGGTAGTTGATGGCTTTGCTTACTAAAAGGTCCCTCCTAACCAGTGACCCCCTGATGAGCTGAGCCGACTGAGCCTCAAGGCCTGTGTATTGAAAGAGAAAGAAAAGTCTTGTGTGGTGCTGGAGGCTCAATTACCCAAACCAGCCCTCTGTCTGCGAGGGCAGGTAAGCTCATAGAAATGATACAGCTAAGGAATTAAGAATCTTGGAGTAGGTATCCCCACCTGCAGTAAAAATAAAGAGCAGGGCCCAGTAAGGGAAAAAACCTTTCCTATTCTACTGATAGCCTGCAGCCATAGTACTGTGGCCTCCAATCCCATCAGATCTCAAAAGCTAAGCAGGGTCGGGCCTGGTTAGTACTTGGATGGGAGACCCCCTGGGAACACCAGGTGCTGTAGGCTTGGGAGAAGGACCCAGCAACCCACTCCCCAAAATTAATCTGCCATTGAAAACCCTATGAACAGCAGAGAAGCACTGACAATAGTGTTTCACCTGTTGTATGAAGAGTCACTATGAGTTGGATACCGACTCGATGGCACTGAATAACAACAACAACAACAACAACAACAACAACAACAACAACAACATTCCACTGATAAAGGAGAGAGCATGTGAGATTCACTCATGGGGAAAATGGCCAAGAGCTTGTAGTGTGGGCAGTGTGGAGATGGGTCCATAAAAAGCTTGTGAGGTCAAATGTGAGTCAGTGTCAGTAAATGGGGAAGCAGGCTAGGGTGGTGAAGGACAGCAGGCCAATGCAGATGACAGTAACAGACATTTTATATTACATCCTGGAGAGACAATAGGAGAAGTAGGTAGCATGCACAGAAACAGAAGATCAAACGGTGGCTAAATCTTATGTCAAATAATCCTCCACTTAGGGTTTCCCAGAAATGTAGGAAAAGGAAGGTTAAGGTCCTGATGTTTGTCAGGTAGAGAATATTTATCCACTGGGCTGGAAAGTACACTGTAAAGGAGACTGTACCAGTTGAAATTCTTTTGGTTGAAGGTAACAGAAAATTCTTTTTGGCTTAATCAAAAAGAGATTATTGGGACATATTGTGTGAGTCCAGGGGCAGAAATGCATTCAGGCATCCTTGGTCCAGGACTTGAATAATGCTAACAACACTCAGTTGTGTCAAGACAGAAAAGGTGACAGCAGAAACTCTTGGCCCTGCATTCCTAATTGAGAATCCAGATGGAAAGAGCAAGAATTGTTCTAGCAAGAGTCACTCATCCTGATTACTTTAATTGTCTCATAAGCCCATCTCTCGGCAATAATGGTGGCATAGCAATTTGATACTCTAATAAAGTTAGACCTATGTTCCATTTCTAACCTCATGAAAAGCCTATCCATGAGAATGGGGGAGAAACCAGGGTCTAGTTATTACAAAAAAGACTAATGCACTTATTATTAATGCATAAGATGTCCTCCACTGTGACCCTATCATATGGCTTCTGCACTATTTGTTTCTCCCTCACTATTTTACATATACTATTACTTGGATAATTTAAGATTGTGTGAAGAATGAAATAATTTTTCTAGAAGAATTTCTTTTTAGAGTTCACATTGCCACTTGGCCATGGAAAACAATGCTGAAACTCCCAAGTATTCAGGTCACTTGCATTTTGTGACAACTTCTTCACTCAAAATTCAGCCAAATCCACCAACTATTATTTCCTTAGTTGCCAGTCACAATTCAAGCTTCTTACATTTCCAGAGTCTTTTGTCTTTGCTTCTCTTTGCCCTTCTTCTAATCTCACAAAATTCTCTCAACTTCGCCTGACAGCAGGAGGCAGGGGATTGGGA
Source organism: Pedetes capensis (assembly GCA_007922755.1). NCBI lineage: Eukaryota > Metazoa > Chordata > Mammalia > Rodentia > Pedetidae > Pedetes > Pedetes capensis. Next base: position 40,538 of record VMDO01008737.1, read on the forward strand.
GAATCAGTTACATGAGTATCTGCACATGATTTACAACAGAAGGATGTGGCTCCTTTACTCACCCAGTGCTGACAAATGAACACATGCAACGTTTGCTCAGCCCAATCAGCTGTCAAGTCTCCATGGTCCTCAGGTAAGTTTGGTGCAGCTCAGCTCCAGCCCAGTGGACCAGTAAAATAGCTGGTTATAGGATCAAGTCTGGTTGTGTGGAGTGAACTTATCCAGCAACAAAAGTAAATGCTTGGTGTCTCCCTTACTTTATGTATGTATGAATTAATTATAACATTGAATAATACAATTAATAATTATTCTTACCTTGTAGGAACAATAGGTATAAAGAAAGTTGGTCTTATTCTTTCAACACCAAGGGCAAGTGCAGACTCTATACTCTCTTCCTCTGCCTATAACCACTTGCAAGCCACACTAGGCTTCCTCTATGTGTATGGGCCCTCTGAGTCTATTAATTTACTACACCCTTGTCTCTCTCTATCATTATTTGACATTCTGACAAACATTTATGAGATAAGTGATGACCAGTCATGAAGATGAAGGAGCTGGAAGTGTCATAAAAGGGGTAGAGAAAGACAAAAGGTAGATGATAAAATAGTGAATGCTATCGCAGAAATGTTCAAAACCATCACAGAGAATGAAGGAAATGCATAGCAGTGCTTTCAGAAAACATAAATAGTGATTGGGAGAAGTCATTGTGGAGAGTTTGTGTTGGGAAAGAGGAGAAATATTTCCTGGAGTCAACTAAAGTGGGGGATGTTGCTCCCCAGACAGGAAATGGGGCACTCATGTCAATGAAAAAGCTGTGCTCCTAGGGCCTCTTCCTGTGTGATCTTGGCTTCGAGAAGCTGAGACCTGAGTGTCAAGGTTTTCTACCAGTGAAGTCACTTGAATGCCTAGCAAGCTGAAGAATAATCATTGAGTGTATGAACTTGTATAGTTAGATTTATTGCAAGTGAATCTGAAAGGGTGTGACTTTGGTTTGGTGGCTGTGTGAACTCAAGGCATCGGGGAATGGGGTTCACTGCTGAAGCTTGTGTGCTGATAGCAGTTCAGAAGATGGAACAATAAGTTCTTCACTGAAGGACAATCTGGGAAGTGCATCTCCATATCCATCCACCTTTCCTGGAGCAGATGGAAGAGAAAAAATACTGGAGAAAACCTTAGGCCATGTCAGCAAAGTGTGGTTGTTGTTAGGTACCATTGAGTTTGTGTCCAGCTCATAGTGGCCCTATGTACAACAGGTAAAACACTATTGTCAGTGTTTCTGTGATATTCATAGGGTTTTCAGTGGCTGATTTTTTTTGGGAGTGGGTTGCCAGGTCCTTCTCCCCAGCCTACTGCACCTGGTGTTCCCAGGCAGTCTCCCATCCAAATACTAACCAGGCTCGACCCTGCTTAGCTTCCGAGATCTGGTAGGATTGGACACCACAGTGGTACAGCTGCAGACATGTGGCAGCAAAGAAGAGGGTGCATAGACTGGGAGAGGCCAGTGTGCATGACTGTTACTGGCATGCTGACTGAGTCCTTGCAATGTGAGTGACCTAAGCCCTGCCTGAGGGCCACTCTTTCCCTCTTTGGATTCCAGAATGTTTATCCTTTTCCCCAAGACAGATGCCTCTGCACACAAGAATTGCTTTAATGGACAGTTCACAACTGTGTCTCCATGGTGTCAATAGCATATTAAATAAGAGATGCAAAACATAATTGAAGGAAGGGTAACAATATCTATAGCACAGAGTCTCCTGTGGACTAGGAGTAAGGCTAACCTTGTACTGAGCTATTTGAGACACTAATTCCTTAAGTATCTTGAATTCCCTCTGAGTAGAACTGGACTGATGCCACACTCTTTATCAGAAGTCGCATGTGAGTTGTTTCTTGGATCATTTAGCCACGGGTACAAATTTTGTTGGCTACTAGAGGATTTTAAATTTTGATTTGGAATGTCTTCATGCACCATTTCTTCACATTCCTCACCACTCTGGACTTTTAGCAAGTTGTGTCACAGATTTTTGTGTGTCAGTGGTATTGGAGTTTGAAAGTTTCTGCTATGTGAATAGTAGGTAGGCTTAGCCATAGGTATTTCAAGGAGAGGCCAATCAAACTGGGAAGTCACCATGCCTGTGCCCCAGTTAATACAGCCAATAAGAAACAAACTGTATTTTATGCTTTTCCAGGCCTATCATCCAGTATTCCAAATTCAGTGCCACAAAACTATGTTGTTATGATTGCTTGTTTTGCACAAGATACTAAAATACATGTAATTTTCTGTGTGATTCACAGAATCACAGCATATATCCATCTGATTTTCAATTCATTTGTTTAATTTGAAATATCTTCCTTTAGCACAGAACAATAGATGAAGTACTTACAAATCCTGACACAAAAGTATCTAATTTTTTTTTCCTTTAGCTTAGCAATGTACAATAAAATAACAAACAGAAAACATTAAGAGAGCTGAATTATTCAGAAACTGGTCACATGAAATTCCCAACTACTTCTCAGAAGATTTTAAACATTAGCTGAACCAGGCATTGCATATATTTACATGAATCCCAGAACATTTTCGTAGCCTCCTACAGTTAAAATATACAGGGCCGCAATAAGCCACTACATAATCTCAGATCATTTCAATAATTTAAGTCCCCATTTTCAATAACTTCAGACAATAGCAGACACCAAAACATCTCATCTGTGTTGGCAGTATAGAAATTCCATTACCCATTCCTTCAGAGGTTCTTAGTTGCAAATAAAAGAAACTGTTCTAGCTTGTCAGAGCAGAAAAAATTACTTTATTAAAGCATGTAAGTCTCAGAAACTCTGGGAGAGCCTGAGGCAGGCTTGAAGGTCATTCTTCTACATCCAAAAGTGATGCATGACCATGTCTGCACCATGAGGGACAACACTATGGCTTGCCCTGGTGAATCCATGTGTTGTAGGCAACTCCTGGAGTCTCCTGCATTGTACCCTGGGAAGGCTGATGTCACTGCTGGCCCTCAGTAGAGTGGATTCTGCACAGCATCTTCCTCTCCACTTTGCTATCTCACAGGACAAGTCTTCTGAACAGAGGAAGTATTCTGATTGGCTGAGCCAACTCATGTTTGCAGGCTATGGTGACTGTGAAAGTAAGTTTCTCAGTTCTGCTACTGTAAGGGATGTAAGGGGCTCATAGGTGAGTAATCATTCAAATGCAGGAAAAGTATACAAAGGTGCCGAAGAGCAAAGGTAATGACTAATGCCCACAACAAGCAACAAGGGACTAGGTAGAGAATAAGGAAATGGTGAGGAAAAATAAAAATGGCATATTAAGGAACACATTCTGGAGGACTTTGTACTTTGGTTGAGAAAGTAGGATAGAAATTTAAGCTAATAATCACATTAATAAATGTATAATTATAAACCTCATGTGTGATGCAAAGGAGAGAGATCCATTTCTCTGAGGGTCTGTCTCAACAGGAACTGACATGACTTGGGGGTCCAGAAGACTGACATTGGACCTGAGATCTGAGGAAAGAAGAAGGATCAAGTGAACGAAGACAGTTGAAGAAGAAACTGCATTCTGAGGACACACATATATACTAGGCTTTTTATGAAAGGGAACACAACAAGTTTCATGAAGTGGAAGGTCCTCTGTGTACTGCTCTACATGAAGTCAGAGAGTAGAAGGGTTGAGGCAGTGTGTAAAGTGAGGTTTAAAAGGCGGATGGTGCTAGGTCAGATATTGTTCATATTTTCTTTTGGAACACGAATGTGGCAGGGGTGTAGGGGAGAATTCTGAAATAATCTTATTTATTTACTTATTTATTTATGAGGTCACTCTGCTTGTTGTATGGCAAATGACCACTAGGAGAGAGTGGACACTGTGACTGAGGTGAGAGGTGACAGCGGAGAAAGCCCACAGGCCACTTTGTAGTGGGTTCTTGTTCTTTCTCTAGCATGTATGTTCTATTTTAATCAGTTTTCCCATATCTGTTATTTTGCAAAATTGAACTACATGCATTCCTAAACAATTTTCTGATTTTGAGAAGTTTAATTCCATAAACATTCCTTTTTGGGACACTGTACATAGGATGACATTGCAGAGTATGTGCAACTCTTAGCCTTGCATTTGGACAGGCTGAAATTCCTTGAAATTTGGAATTTATTATAAAAATACATCATCATTTCCAAATAGTAGTGGATGGCCAAAGAATTATATTATTTACCACTTCTTTTCAGACTTCCACCTGAAAATTATTTTTCATATGGTTGTCATATCTACTGATTCTTCACCAATTAATTCTTAGTTAATTTATGCATAAATAGCAACAGAAAGCTCTATGAGAATTTCATTGATTCTTTTCAATTACTTGAAATTCAATTAAGGCTAAAGATTTCTTTTATTAAAGTAATCTGAAGTAATGGATTAAAAAGTGAGGTTTAGAGCTAGAAAACCTGACTGTAAGTTCTGTGTCTGTCACTTCTCAGGCATAAAATAATTTGAAAGTTGTTTGGTCTCTTTGGGCCTTTGTTTCTGAACTACAAAAGAAGTGTGATAAGGCTTTCAATTGACTGTGGAGATTAAATAAGAGGATGTTTCTCCAAGGTGATTTGTAAATTGGAAAAAATATACAAGCATGAGTTGTTATTAAACATGAAAATGGTTTACTAATTTAGAAATGCAGAAATTTTGGAGGTGCTTAATAGCAACGACAATATCTAAAATTTCTGTAGCATAATAATATGCATAAAAGCAGAGGCTTGAATTGTTTTGATTTTGCTTATTTTCCTTCTCTCCTGCATTTCCTTTGCTGGTCTCTGTTCTCCAAGCATGGGAATATCCTGTATCAGTCCACAGCAGCCTTTTAGATCAGCCATAAACCCAAGAAGTAATACGTGGTGATAATTAACAGAGGCAAAGAGTAAGCAGGGCATACCTCTTCCACAGCAATGACTGCTTAAGTTCTTCCAGCACAGTTAGATTTCATTCCATTTCATTTTATTTGTTCATGAGCTACATGTTGTTGTTTGATGCTATTGAGTTGCGTCCAACTCATAATGACCCTATGTACAACAGAATGAAACATTTCCCCACGTTGTGCCGTTTTGTTTTTGGGTGCTCTGGAATTTTCTCCAACTCACAGCAGCCCTGCTAGGGTTTTCAATGGCTGATTCCCGTCCACCAGAGACTGCCATGTCATTCTCCTGTTTTTGTGGTGCTGGGTATCAAACCCAGGTCCTCAGACAGTGTGGAGCCACTTTTCTGGTACTCATAGGGTTTTCATGGCTGATTGTTTAGGGATTGTTTTGGGAGTGGGCCTCCAGGTCATCCTCCCATTCTTGCAGTGCTGGGATTGAAAACTGGCCTCAGAATGTGCAAAGCAGCACTCACTCTACCAGCTGAGCTAAATCTCAGCCCATCAGCTACACAAGGATGAATTAATAATAGTTGGTTCAAGACACTTGATAATTACTGATCCACATGAGATTTTCTAGTTTTAGTCTTTGTTACATTTTATTTCCATTTTAAAGATAAACATTCTGCTGTGCTTATGCGTTTTTAATTTTGTTGGTATTTACTTTAAACTTTCAACATTTTTATTAACCTCATTCAGTTTCTTCTTTTTTTGAACCAAGAGTTGTTTTTATAAGATAGTCTTTTATTTATGTATCCATCAGATGTGTTCCTTCTTTTTTCTTTTCTTTTCTTTCTTCTCTCTCTCTCTCTCTCTTTTTGTGGTACAAGGGCTTAAACCCAGGGCCTCGCGGTTGCATGCTTTTGCAAGTGCTGGACCACAGAGCTGCCACCTCCAGCCCATTTTTATTTTTTTTAACTGTTTTTGAGACAGGGTCTTGCAAATTTCACAGACTGCCTCTGGTCTTAAACTTGTGATCCTCCTGCCTCTGCCTCCAGAGCCACTGGAATTACAGTCCTGCATCACAGCGCCCAGCTTCAGATATGTTCCATCTAATTGCTGCATAATGCCCCGTGGTATATATATTTCAAGTCTTGCTTATCTATTCTATCCAAACTGCCAACAACTATAAACAACATTACAACGAATATCTTTATATTGTTCATCCCATAAACACATCTGAAAATGTCTTTGGAATGAATACTCAGGAATAGAACTGCTGAGGCACCATGTACCTGTATGTTTAATATGCCTGCACCCTGCTAGACTGCTCTACTGAAGGTCTCTACTGTCTATTCCTTCCTGTAGCTTCCTGAACGCATGCTTATCAGGCAGCACTTGGTGTTAGCTAATTTTTGTCAATTTAATATTGCTAATTTAGCCTTCATTTCTCCAATTATTATCTTTAGCATGACTTTAGGTACTTGCTGGTTTGGAAGTTTTCTTTCTGTAAATTCTTTGTTTATAATCATTACTTTTATTTTATTTTTTTTAATTTTTTACTTCAATGACTGACTTGTCCATTCCTAAGAAGCCCTTGCTGCTTACTAATCCCTTGCCAGTTTTACAAAGATCATTGTTAGTCCAAAAATGTAAGGAACTGAATGTGACCTGTAAGGATATTCAAAGTTTAAAATAAATGCCAATGAAGTCACAAATCACACTTATAAGTACTTTAGCAAAAGATGGAATAAATACCACAGAATGGTTGCCTTGGAAATGGATATAAAATAGAATAAATTGAGATTAAAACTAGAGAATCTCACACTGGATCAATGATGATGGCATGCCTTGAACTAAGGAATATTATTAATTCACACTTGTGTAGCTTCAAATATATTTTTCAATTCAATTATCTATTAATTTGGCCTATGATATTCCTCATTCAATGGAAAGTTTTGTTTTTGATGTAATAATATTTATCAATCTTTTCTTCTATGGTTTTGCCTTTTGAATTTTTTGAAGTGTCTCTCCATTCCTGGATCAAAAAGATTATCTCATAAATTCTCTTGTATTAGCTTTAAAATTTTTCCTTTTCCATTTAAATCGTTAATCTACCTGGAGGGCATACTTTATGTAGGTTATATAAGAATTCAGTTTCATTTTTCTCCACATAGCCAATTAAATACATTAATTTAACAATTTCCATTGATTTTGTGCCAATTCCTTTAAGGTTTGTTAAATTCCCATGAATATATGGGGCTTTCTGGGTACATTATTTTCTTCCTCTTACCTATTTATCTGATCTTGCCATCAATAGCACATTGTTTTTATTACTATGGCCTTATTGTTTTAATATCTGGCGGAGAAGGGGGGAATCTCCATCTTTATGACTTCTCTTCAAGTATTAAATAGCCATGAAATTTTATTCCACTCTACAAATTTCCTGCAAGTTTAGTGAATTTCTCAAAATATCTGCCTGGAATTTTTATTGAAATTGCCTGGCATTTATACACTGAATTGAAGAAAACGTGTGTCATTGTAACATAAAGTCATCATGTTAAAGAGTGTGAAATGTCACCTGGTTATTTAGATCATCTTTTTGTCCTTTACCAGAATTTTATAGTGTGAAAGGAAAAGTATTTGCAACTTGGAAATAAAGCAAAAAATGGTGGATAGAACATCTTTTCAATATTGCGAGGGACAAAAGCTACACAAAACTTAACTATGGAATATACTTGTTGTTTACTGCTAATGAAAGGTCCCAGACTTAATGAAATTACAGATACTTCTAGAATTTTGTCCAGTAGACATAAATAATTTTGCACCTCATGGAACAAATAACTGCAAAGATTTATGGTCTACTGGACATCAGTTTATAACTACCTCACCAATCTAATCCTAGTTGGTTTTCTGTTAAATCACCTATAAATCCTTGGCTTTTTACCTGGTCTTTGAACTGACTGTAACATGTTATTGATTCCTTCATTTATTAATAAGTTATAAGTCTTTGGCACACATTCATTTGCTATTTGCAAAACGGCCAAAAAGTCACAATTTTACTTTTTTGAAAATTATAATTTGGAAGTTTCTCTATATAGGGCTTCCAGCCTATTTTAACTCCTGGATACATTTTCCCCCCTTTATTGGTAAGTGTTGGTGGGATACAGAGTAATTCAGCGTTTGCTTTTTCCATTATGCAACATATTACACTACTTTGGGTACACTTTCATCAACTTACAAAGTTTATGGAAACTTTTGACTAATATGTAGTAAAAGTTGTATGCATATTTGGGTTATATTCCCCTATTTTTCCCATGTACTCATGAAGTTGCATCATTTACACTGAGATTATCCCCTCCCCCTTTATCCCTTTACATTGTTTCTCCTCCCTACCACACATTCCACAACCTTTGTTTCCCTTTGCTAGTCCCCTCCCTCCTTCTTTCTATATTTTATATTTTCCCTTCTTCACTAAATTTAATTTTGCATTTTTACATATATACTTATGTATAGGTTTCTTCTTCCTTTAAGTAAGATTCAGCTCCCACATATGAGTGAGAACATAAGGTATTTCTCTTTTGGAGCCTGTGTTTGTTCCCTTAAGGTGATATTTTCCAGTCCCATCCATTTTCCTGCAAATGAAATTATTTCATTCTTTTTGTTGTGATTATGAATTGATATTATCTTTCTGTAGTTTTCTGATTGATGACTGCTGTTGTTGTTGTTGTTGTTGTTAGGTGCCGTCGAGTCGGTATCCGACTCATAGCGACCCTCATAGGGTTTTCAATGGCTGACTGTTTCGGGATTGCCTTGGGAGTGGATTGCCAGGTCCTTCTCCCATTTTTGCGGTGCTGGGAATTGAACTCGGGACCTCAGAGACTGCAGCGCAGCGCTCTACCCACTGAGCTAAATCCCAGCTGATGACTGCTAGTATAGAGAAATGTTGATTTTGGTAGATTGATGTAGCCAGCAAATTTGGTAAACTCTAATATTGGTTATAATTCATTAGCTCTGATTTCTATTAGCCCTTTTAGGTAGAAAATCGTCATATCAGCAAGTAGTGAACAACTATAAATTATGCACTAATCTGAAAAGCTAGATAGAATGGACAAATTCAAGTTTTGGGGGTGTCATCAAGTTGGATCCAACTCATAGTGACCCTAGTACAACAGAATGAAATGCTACCCATCATGATGTCATGCACACAATCTTTTTATGTTTCTTGCAGCCGCTATGCTTCTTCTCATTTTGAATCATGCCACATCAGCAAAAGGAGGTCTCAGGGAATTTTTCTGCATTCCGATCATTAAGGTCGACTCTACTTTGAGGAGGCAACTCTCCCCATTGTCTTTTGAGTGCCTTCCATCTTTGGGGGCTCATTTTCTAGAACAATATTTGACAGTACTTCTTTGCTATTCATAGGGTTTTCAATGGCTAATTATTTTGGGAGTGGGCTCCTGGATCCTCCTCCCTATTCTGTCTTAGTCTGGAAGCTCAGCTGAAACCTGTCCACCCTGGTGGCCCTGCTGGTATCGGAAATACTGGTGGCATAGCTTTCAGCATCTTGGCAACACACAAGCCCCCACAGCATAACAAAGTGACAGACAAGTTGGGGGGACAAATTCATAGAAAGTTGTTAAATGCCAAAATTAGAACTGAGTTTACAAATACTTCTCTTGACTTTGATCCTAGTTTCAGCTTCTCACTCTTAATCAAAATTCGTACTACAGTATGTTTTCACAAACCTCATTTGATATCAACCAAACCCCTAAGAGTGGTTGAAGAAAATAAATACATAAAAGAGGTGGGTACATTGTGTGAAATCATGCTAGTCATGGGTCCTTGTTAAAAACTCATCTCTTGTGCCTTGAAATCCCATGCAATTTTCCTTAAGTTACACTGAGTAACTTCAGACACAAGAAAAATTCAGAAGAAAAGATCACTTGATAAGTCAAGAGCATTGGGTTGAAGTGCTTTGGTATTTTGCTGTTATTTAAACTCTCACTTTATGTTCTTTGTTCATTCAATATACTCACTGGTTTGCAGCCAAATAAGCAGATATCAGAAGAATTATACAGTGTGAGGAGGATAAAACCCTTTAGTGTAGACAATTGCATTTATTTAGGACTTCTTATAACTAAATTAAAATCTTAGAAATTGTAGTTGTCAGTACAATATTTGAATCCAAAGAAACTGTAGCACTTCTTGATAATTTATAAAAAAGTTGTTTTGTGATGCTTTTATTTGTTTCTTCATGTAGCAAAATCATAAAAGTTTCACTTAAAAACCTGTACTCTAAATTCACCTACCTCCAAAGATGATGAACATTAACAGCCTGGTGTCTTCTTACACATTTCTCCAGCATGTGTGTACATCTGTGCATGTGCATGTGTGCGTGCACACATACACTCAAACTCACACACCATATAAAAGTTGTGTTTTTGTTGTGACTGCCATTTGTTTTAATAAATATTTAATTGTGTTACATTATCCTGCAACTACCTTTTCCTCCCTAACAATTTCTAATAAATGCCCAAATTACCTAAATTGATGGATGCAAATCTAATTCTTTTCAGTGGTATATAATATTCCATAATTTATTCAACTATCTTCCTATTAATAGATATAAATTATAATCACTTAGAGAAGAGATTAGTAAAATATGCCCCATGTGCCAAATCTGACATGTGGCCTACTTTTATCAATAATGTATTATAGGAATACAATCACACTCATTTATTTACATATCACCAAAGGCCAGTTCAACTTTCAGCAGCAGAGTTAAGCTGTCACAAAGACTATATGGTCTGAAAGATTTAAAATATATTCTATCTTATCCTTTATGTGAAAAGTTTGCTGACACATGGCATAGAGTATTTTCCACTATCACATAACACAATAGATCTACTTGAACATATATTCTTATATTCTGGTGCTTTTATCATGTTTTTGTAATGTTATCTGATAGGTACCAGAAGATAAGATTTTGGGATCAAAAGTAAATAGGTACCAGAAATAATCATTTCAGGTTAGTGGTGTGTATATTTTAGGTTTTGATATAAAACTCCATATTTATTTCTAAACAACCATTAGCAATTTAAATTCTTACCAGAAACTTTATGTGTCTATTTTCCATATCCCTGTCAGCATTGGATGTCATTATTATATATTTTTCCCAATTAGGAGACTAAAAAACATAGCATCACATTGTGGTTTACTTTGTATTTCCCTGTAAGCAAAGATAGCTCTTGCACTGTAAGACTATTTTCCGTTTCTTCTGTGTATTGTAAACATGTTTCCAGTCTATTATTTGTTTTTGACTTGATTTATCATATACTTTGGCACTTTTTTTTTTGTAGCACTTAGGAGTTGAACCCAAAGGCTGACACATACTTTGCTAGTGCTCTCCTACTGAGCTGCACCCCAGTTTATTTTTAAATTTTTTCTCTTGAGACAGGGTCTTACCAATTTACACCGGCTGCCTCTGGCCTTGAATCTGTGATCCTTCTGCCTCTGCCTCCTGAGTTGCTGGGATTACAGGCATGAGCTGTGGCACCCAGCCACATTTCTTTTTAATATGATTATTTTGAGGAAGCTGTAGTTCAGATCTGCAGCAGGAAGTTTTAGGTGTTCGCTGTACTCCTTCCAGATCATTTTCCTGCTTAGCACATTCATAAAACATAAAACTGATCATAGCAAAGAACTACTCATCAGTTAATAGTTTGTACTCATGCAGACTGGTTTTATTTTGTTTTGTTTTGTTTACCACTCTTGGATCCAGACAGGAAGACCAATTTGTTATTGGGAATAAAAAATATGATTATTTGTGGTCTTATTTACTCTTTGGACTCTAGAAGACATAGCCAGTTTCCTGTAAATGTCTTATGCAGCTTTTAAAATCTACCTGAGATAGGGTTGACAGATAAAATGAAGTAAACATGAAGAATTATAAGTTCAATTTCAATTTCAGGAAACAATGACTATTATTTTAGCATAATCATGTCCCATCCAATCTTTTGGATATATAACTAAAAGAAAGATTCATTGTTACCTGAAATTCAAATGTAACTAAACATCTTTTATTTTCTCTGGCAGCCCTAGCTTGAAGGGACTGTGCATTTGCTAAAACTCAAGTGGATTCATTCACAGGAAATTTTTGCATTAACCTATACCTATTTCAAGGGGTTGGGATTTAGCTCAGTGGGTAGAGCGCTGCGCTGCAGTCTCTGAGGCCCTGAGTTCAATTCCCAGCACCGCAAAAATGGGAGAAGGGCCTGGCAATCCACTCCCAAGGCAATCCTGAAACAGCCATTGAAAACCCTATGAGGGTCGCTATGAGTCGGATACCACCTAACAACAACAACATACCTATTTCAAAGGTGTAAAACCTATACTCATCTCTTTTTGACAGATATCCTTCCAAATGAGTGACAGATGTTATTCCAAAGATATAAAAGAACAGAAACTTTTATTTCAAGTGTCTTTTTCAACAAATGTGATAGAAATACTTCAACCATTTATTTATTCAAGTAGAAAATTCAACCTTGAAAATTATGTTAAAGAAGCACTCTCTTAAATCAATTAATTTTAAATACTCTCATAATACATAATTCAAACTATCACTTTAAAATAATTTGTTTATAATTGTCAAACCTGCTGATGAACACTCAAAATCACCCCCTTAAGAGAATCATTCCAGAGATTCCTGTCTAGAACATATTAGCCAAACTGGAAACTTCCAGTATTACCTCATGACAGTTGTCAATAATGTCCAGCTTTTCCTGAGGCCTTTGCGATATTGTGTCTCTTTTTCTCTAGCCTTTCCAATACTGTTATTGAAATACATGTAAGTATCTAGTAGGTTATCTCATTGTATATAACATAACTGCCAAGTTGTCATCACAACAGAAATATAACTTTTTAAAAATATTTTGCCAGTAGTTATAATTCATTACATAGTTACAGTGTATCAGATACTGGACATGTATTAGTATGAATATAACATTATATATAGTATATCTATAAATACCTTTAATACATATCCCATAATATTTATACCAACTTTGAAAGATTTTTGTTACTAATCTCTTAATATGAAATCAGAGACATGAAGCAGATCATTCAAGATCGAGTGATAACTAGAAAAGCTTATCAAGATCACCTATAGATCATGTCTTCCTACTGCCTCCATGCATCTTCAAATAACCCTATGTAATAGGCATTATATTTTAGCTAGCCCCAATCCCATCCCTAAACATCTCATAGAAGACATTAGGAAAGTTCAACCCTCCCTTTCCAGCCTCCATGATGACTAGTGACAGTCACATGACACCATTCTGGCCAGAGAAGCATAAATACTTGTCTACTGAAGCTTTGGGAAAAAGCCCTGTTTTCCTAATCAAAGAGATCAACATGAGTCACTCCTCGCTCTCTCACCATCACAATTTTGATAATAGTAGATAAAGTCTTGTATTTTAACTATGCAGAAAAGGCCAGGCAGCCCATGGAAATGCCTCCTAACTCTGTTAATGTTGAGTCCCTGAAACAAGAAGAGCAGAACCTACCTCCTGACTTCCTGTTAGGCAAAGATAAAATTACTTGTTTAGCTAATCTTTCAAGGTGTGAATTATCTTTCCATATGAATTATTTCAATGTTAATCATTTTTAATAGATTCAAATTCAGCCATGATGTATTTAATGCTTAAAACTTCTATACTCATTAATAGACATCATCATTATTTAACCCTTATAATATTCCTGTGTGGTGGGGATTACTGTATCCATTTCAAAAAACCAGAGTTCAACGAAGCCTGAAAGATTGTTCAAAGGCTACACAGAGCTGATAGTGAATTCAGGATTCAAACTTGAGTCCTGGGAATCTTAATTTTAGGCCTCTTTCCTTTAAATATATGGAAACACTCATAAAATATTGAGATAACAGTTTTCATTTGGAAGTACTTATTCAATAGGAAACTTTCCAGTTTTCAAAGATGAATGATCATTTTGTAAGGAAGTTTCACTTATCCAAAAACTCATATTGCTGAAATTCACTGAGTACATTAAATTGGTTTTAAGTTTTATTTTAATGCAGTTATTTATTATGGAGAAATATCCTCTATCATGGAGTAATGATTTGTCTTAATATAAATACTGAAACACAAGGAATATTAGAAGCAAACAAGCAAGTAACTATAAAAATGCTGTGTTAGAAATGTCAATAAACATAAAATATGGTGGGAATAGTCAAATCTTACATGGGCCAAGGATAGAACATGTGATGTTGGAGAATTCTACAGATGTGTTTTAGCCTGTATTTATAATACTACTGGCTGATAATCCCTCTTGATACAGAGAGCCTTTCAGAAGAGGAAAATAGAAATAAGTTGTCATCTTTTTTCAAAAAAAATATAAGTACTACAAAAAGAGAAAAAGATTTGGAAAAGGGGAGCATAATAACACATTATGCTTTTAAAGGTCTTACAAAGTCAAAGAAAACTTGGCAACCATTCATTTGTCTAAAATCTTGGTAGGATAAATTCCTCCACACTCTGAAAACATGATGAGTATGCCAATTATTTTTTGTGGGGGGGCATGAGAGAAGGACAAGAAATTACTGCTGTTTTCAGATATAATAATAACAAGTTTAACAACTCACAAATGTCATCCTCAAGAAGCTGCTCTTATTTGAGCAAAGAAATGTCAATCACAGGTGAGGCTTGCCAATGGCTCTCCAATCATGGAAGTCAGGGTTTGTTTGCAGTTCAAAGCATGGTGCTCTCAAATCAAATCTAACATTAATGAGGAGGTACTATATTAAGGAGATTTACAGCAACTATAAATCTTTTTTGATTACCAAGTCAGTTGTCTATTTGTCCTTATAGGCAGAGAGCACATATTTACTCTGCTTTCAGGGCAGAATAATTCAAATAGATGCCAGAGGTAGAAGGAGATAACATTGATTCATGAACATGCATTACTATGTATCAGGACTTTTGACATACTAATAATTTCTATTTATTTTATACATTAAGAATAATTTCCAGGTACAAACAGAATTATTACATTCTGTTCATACCCATTAAACTTTCAGAGGAGCTAACATGGGAATTCCAGGGTTACCAGTGGTCCTCTACAGTCACTGGTTGTTTCTGTTATTGCGCATCTTAGAATTTTATCATTGATTTTTTATTTAAATAATTTAAAAACTATAACAATGTTGGAAGAAGAAAATAACAACATTCATTCAGATTCATCAATATATTTACATTTTGCCACACTTACTATAATCTTCCTTCCTTCCTCCCTTCCTCCCTCCCTCCCTCCCTCCCTTCCTTCCTTCCTTCCTTCCTCCCTTCCTTTTTTCCTCCTCCCTTCCTTCATTTCTTCTGTACATTCTTCTTTGGCTAATCTTATATTCTTTTGTACACAAATATGCACATATTCTTCTATAAAATATGAACATGTGTGTGTGTGTGTATATATATATATATGTATATATATGTATATATGTATATATATGTATATATATGTATATGTGTATATATATGTATATATATATGTATATATGTATATACATATATATGTAATTTTGCTGAACCATTTGAAAATAAGTTACAGACACTATGACAACTTCACCCCAAATCCTTATTGTTAGCATATATGCTGAGTTTTCTCCTATGTAATTATATCATTTTCATATATCCACCTTCAAATTTCCTCATTTGGCCTCCTGTCTCAATTTTTAAAAATCATGTACATGGTTTAATTCTAAAAAGTCCCCCAAAGATCATGTGTTTAAGCATTTGGTCCCCAGCTGGTGGGACTGTCCTGGAGGCCATGGAACTTTGAAGGGTGACCCAGCTGGCAGAGGTGGGTCAGTAGGGGTGGGCCTTTGGAGGTTTTATGTGGGTCATTGGTTTCAGTAAGCTTTCTCTGCTCCTGATCTGCCACAGGCCCTGCCACCTGCCCTACCATCATGTCTACTCAGATTCTATAGACTGAAATCCTCTAAACTGTGAGCCCAGATAAATCATTCCCCTGTAAGTGTGTTTCTGTCAGGTATTTTGCCATAGCGATGCATAAGCTGACTAACACAGAAAATTGGTACCAGGAGTGGGGTCATTGCTGTGCAGAAACCTGACCTTGTGGTTCTTAGGCCATTGGAATTTATTTACAGGAGGAATTTGGAAGAGTTTGGAGATGTGGGCAAGTGAAGCCTTAGAATGCTATAAGCAATGCTTGAGGAGAGACTCTGGCAAAAGTTTGGAAGATGAGACCACTGAGAGAAGTGTAGACAGTAAAGATGGGGCTCACAGGGTTTCACAGGAAAATAAGGACATTATTGGGAGTTGAACTAGAGGCCATTCATATTACATTCTGGTAAAGCGTTTGCCTGTGGTCTGTCTTTGTATTAAAAATTTGAGTGAAATTAAATTCAAAGTAGTGAAATAATTAACTTGGGGTAGAGGAAATACAAAAAGCAAAAATAGTACTGAGGCCCTGTGTTATTACTGGTTGCTTTAATCCAGATTTATGATGAAAAAGTAGAAAAACGGCACAGAAAACAAGTTTGTAAAATGTCCAGTTTGAAGAGAAAATAAGTTGTGGTTGTGAGTTTAAAATTGCTGTGGACAAAGCAAGCTCAGACAGGAGGTGGTAATTGTTAAGGAGATAAACACAGGAAAAGAGAAGCTGTGCTGTTTATGCTGGAACAATAGAAATGCCTTGGTGAAGAGGAAGGAATTGGTCTGGCCACTCCCATCAATGGCTTCAGGGTGTGAAATGGAAACTCATTTGAAAGACTTTCATTTAAAAAGACAGATCCAAAAGGACCACCTTCTGGAAAAGGCCTGGACACACAGAAGCTGCTGCAGCTATGGACTATGAGCTAAGGCTCAAGCAGAGAGCGAACTTTGGTGTTGTCCACATGGTGTTGGTTTTGTAGACATGAAGAATGAAAGGATTAACTCTTATCCCTCAAGAAGTTCACATCCATGTCTTGGACATATACCAGGATTCTTTGCTTAAGCAATATTCTCTCTTGAGAAGCCCATATCCATGTGTGGGATATATGCTATGATTCTTTTCTTAAGCATTTCATTTTTTCCTCTCTGAATGCCCATGCTTAAATCTAAAGTATGTACTGTCTCTTATCCCTAATTAATAAACTCACTTTGTTTCAAAAAAAAAAAAAATTCAAGAGTTATGAGGTGACAAAGGCTGCCACCATGGTTTCATGGAATAGCCTGTGAGGCCAAGCAATGTGTACCATGGTTAGATTCCCTGCAGAGAGCCCCTGAAGGGCTGATGCATGAGCCTTTTTGAGGGTGGAGCCTAAGCTGCAAATGGAGACTCCAGGATCTTGGAGATGTCAATAACTTGAAACATTTTCTAAGGAAAGCTACTGGCAGTGAATGGAGTTCGTCTAAGAGAGCCATGTGTGCTTCAAATGGCAAGCGATAGGGGTGTAACTGTCCAAGCCTGTTCAAGACCAGATGATACCAGCATGTGTGCCACATGCCAGACAGAGAATTACAGGGTTTTGTGCTTTGCTGGATTTTAGTCTTATTTTGGACCAATCCTTTGTTGCTGTGCCCTTATTCCTTCCTTTTGGAATGGGACTGCTTACTGTCTGTCATGATATGTTAGAAATATATAGCTGTTTTTTGTTTTGCAGGGGCTCAGAGCTAAGTTTGCTGTGCGTTTCTGTGGAGACTTTGGACTTTTGAGCAAGATTGAGGCTGTTAAAATTTTTGGCACTCTTGAAGTTAGACTGAATGCATTTTGTATAATGAGATGGCCATCAACCTTTGGGGGCTAAGGTCAAAGTGTTATGGTTTAAATGTAAAATGTCTCCCAAAACTCATGTATTTAAATGTTTGCCTCCAGTCCCAAGCTGGTAGCACTGTCCTGGAGGATCATGGGACTTTGGGAGGTAGGACCTAGCTTGCAGAGGAGGGGTTGGGGAGTGGCTTTGGAGGTTTTAGGTGGGTCTCTGGCCTTTCCACTTACTCTATTACCATGCCTTCTCTGCCTGTGTGCACTGAAATCATTTAAACAGTGGGTCCCAATAATCATTCCTCCCTGAAGTTTGTCTTTGTCAGGTATTTTGCCCTAGAGATGCTCAAGCTAACACAAACATCTTATCTTTTCAATCTGGCATCAAATCAAGGTACACACCTTGTATTTGATTATGCCCTTAATATCTTTTATTTCGTTTTGAAGAGTACTCTGACTTTCATTTTTGTTTTACTGCCATTGAAAAATTCAGGACAGCTGTCTTGTGTGATGCCCCCATTCTGTATTTAGTTATTCTTCACTGTTAGATTTAGGTTAGATTAGGTTAAATATTCACTTTTAGATTTAGATTAGGTTAAATATTTCAGCATAAGTACTACAGAGGTCATGTAATGTAATTTCTATTATATCACATATCTGTAGTAAATGTTTATTTTCATTGACAATTAAAACTCATAATCAGTGTGATAATGTTCTCTAATCAGGTGAATAGTGTGCTTCCCTAACAACAATTTACTCTGAAGCTTTATTATTTATACATGCTGTCTGCCTGAATCACAGCTGGTTAAAAACTGGTAGTTTAAAAAAATGCTCTCTTAAAATATTTACTGATGGATAATCTTTTGTAACAAAGAACCTTCAGCCATGAGCTGTGGCCTATGCCTATAGTCCCAGTGACTTGGCAGGCAGAGGCAGGAGGATTGCAAGTTGGAGGCCAGAGGTAGCTTATACAACTTAGCAAGACCCTGTCTCAAAATAGAAAATAAAATAAAGAAGAGGCTAGGGTGAAATTCAGTAGTAGAGAACTTGCTTATGCATGAGGCCCTGGGTTTAACAATCTCCCAGCACTGACAAAAAAAAAAAAAAAAAAAAAAAAAAAAAAAAAAAAAAAGAAAAAAAGACTGATCGATTTTCTCCTTATTTCTGTCTTCTCTCTCTCTTACCCTCCCCTTCTCTCTCCTTTCACTGTATCATTATAGGTTTATATTCAATGTGATATAGTCCATTATCATCATTACTCTTTTCAGTGTTCAAATTGTCCCATGTTGGCAGGTGGAAGCCTTCTCATCCTGGCTTCTGTTATTTTTTTGACATGACCCCATTAGTCCTTCTGAACTGCCTTGCTTCAGGGCATGACAAAATATTCCAGATTTACCTTGTGCTTTTCTTGCCAAGACCTAGAGTTAGCCATTTCTCTAAGAAACCCTGATTCCTTTTAGTACAAACCAATGTCTCTGTGTTATAGACACTCTGAGAAAATAGGATGGAGCCCTACCCAAACTTTGGTCAAGACTGATGAGACTTTCCCAGAGGGTGAGAAAAGTTTATCACATAAAATGAGGCTTTCTGGGGAGGGCAGGGAAGTCCTCCTTCGCTCATCTGAAAAGTGACCTAAGGGATCAGGCAAAGGAGACTGGCATGTGACATTTATCATATTAAGAGTGGAGCTGGGGGAGGGGTTGCTGTGTGTACACAGGTACCATTGTGATTTGAACTTTCCACCAGCACCAGAGAAAGAAGCTCCCAGGCTTTCTTATCAGCCTGTGCAAATAGGGAGCAGAGAAGAGTAGGGAGGGGTGAGAGATGTCAGCAGTCAACATCCAAAAATGCAGCCAAGCCTCTTCATTGCACCGGGACACACTTAATGTTTTTCTATAAAGTTATGAGGTTGAAATCAGTTGCACAGATCCTGTGTATGCCTTCATTTCTTACACAGGTAGCACATGGAGCACGTGGAATAAAAACAGGGAACTTCAAGCTCTTCAAGGGAAGATAACCTCTACACAGTACTATCATTAAATTGCTGTTCCTTCCCAAGGTACTTGGTATTTTCAACTTGTTTCTAAATCCATTATGGACAAGACCATAATTCTTATGTTTAGGCAATCCACTTTAGAAAGGCTTTGTGCTTTCATGATGTCAGAGGCTCATCAGAAGGTCAAAAGATTTTCAACTTACTTCTCAGTCAGAACACTAAGAGCATTCTTAGAGGCTTTATATTTCATATGAAAAGTAAGATTAGAAAAGCTCTTCATTAAATTTAATTAATAGAATAACCACTATATTTAAATATTCAGAAGATAAATCTACAGATCTTTGTCAAAGAAATAATGATAAAAACAGCTAATACTTGTTGAATGTCTTTAAGTTCCAGGAACTCATCCAAACATCATAATAATTCTTTGGATTAAATATTACTTGGAGCCCTAAAACATTAAACAATTTGACCACACCTCATAGTGGGCAAGTGAAGGAGTGAGGATTCAAATATGAAGCAGGGAGATAACACCAAAAATTCAACATTTCAAAGTTACATTTTTAATTCTAAAATGGAGCAAAGATTAATTTGCACTAAAGTATGAAAGGGCTGGGATTTAGCTCAGTTGGTAGAGCGCTGCTCTGCAGTCTCTGAGATCCTGAGTTCGATTCTCAGCACCGCAAAAATGGGAGAAGGACGTGGCAACCCACTCCCAAGGCAATCCCGAAATAGTCAGCCATTGAAAACCCTATGAGGGTGGCTATGAATCAGACATGACTTGACGGCACCTAACAACAACAACAACAACAAAGTAGGAAATGCCAAACTATCTCAGATTTTAGTCTAGTCTGTATAAACTTTCAATCTCTTTTAATTTTTTTGTGATGACTTGAACCCAGGACCTCACACATGTTTTGCAAGTGCTCTACCACTGAGCTGTACCCCTAGCCCATTTTTTTACCATTTGTTTGAGACAGGGATCCTCCTAAGTTACACAGGCTGCCTCTGGCCTCAAACTTGCTATCCTTCTGCCTCTGTCCTCCCCAACTCCCAGAGTTGCTGGGATTATAGGTGTGAGCCAGCATGCCTGGTATGATCTATTCAAAAAATTAGGAGTAGAACATCCAAGAAAGAAGGTATTCAGGTGACTAGACATTGGACAGATGAATTGTTTGGACTTTTCCAATCCAAGTGTAACAACAGCAATTTGGAATTCAGTGATGCATGCCCTGTTGTGTTCTCAAGGCATTTTTTTTTCCTGCTGAAATCCAGATATAATAAAATAAAAAAAGTCATTGATTTCAAAAGTAGCTATAATGGGTTAAAAAATGCTTACTCACTTTTTAACCATCAACTTTAGAAATCTCAGTATAAGATGTACAGTATTATACTCTACATGATTTATACTTTTCAGAGCACTTTCACATATCTCATTTAATTTCCTCCTTGATCCAGTGCTAATCACCCACATGTCTGTCAGCTTGTTGTAGTGTGGGGGTTTGTGTGCTGCTGTGATGCTGAAAGCTATGCCACTGGTATTTCAGATACCAGCAGGGCCACCCATGGTGGATAGGCTTCAGCTGAGCATCCAAACTAAGACAGACTGGGGAGAAGCACCTGGCAATCCACTCCTGAAACAACTGGTCACTGAAAAGCCTATGAATAGCAGACAAGCTCTGTCAAATATAGCACTGGAAAATGAACCCCCAGGCTGGAAAACATTCAAGAAACAACTGGGGAAGAGTTACTTCCTCAAAGTTGAACGTATCTTAATGAAGGGAATGGAGTAAAGCCCTTGGGACTTGCTTTTGCTGATGTGGCATGACTCAAAACGAGAAAAACTCACAGTATCTGCAACATTGGGTTCAAACATAAAAAGATTGGGTGCATGGCAGCGTTGGGTAGCGTTTCATTCTGTTGTACATAGGGTTGCTATGAGTTAGATCTGAGTTGATGACACCTAACAAAAACAACAACCAATGCTAATGACAAAGTTTCCATATATATACATAGAGTAGATAATCAATGTGCTTCCTAAAGTAAAAAACTGTGTCAAATACCTTTTATAGCCCATCCTATATCCCCTTGGTCCACCACTTCACTCGTTTCATTTCTGTAGCAACCAGCTATGCCTCATAGAAACTTGACATAATGATATCTCAGCTGGTTTCCACTGTGTTCTGCCCTAAGATTCCTTACCTACTAAGGTTTGATCCATATTGGATCATGTGCAAGAGCAGTGCAAGAGCATTAACACTCACAGAGCAACCCGTGATCAACAGGAGATGGGAAATGGTACAAAAACACTCCCATCTTCCCTGTTCCTGGTGGATAATTCTGGGGCACATTCTATACAGGTCCAGTAGCACTCTGGAAGCATTGAGTCCCTTCTGTCCCCAGCTATCTTCTTAATAATGCGTCCTTGGTGAGCTTCCTTCTTTCCTTCCTTTTTCATTCTTCTCAGTTTCTTTCTTTTCTTTTCTCTCTTTCTTTCTTTCTTTTTTTTTCTTAATCTGCTTTATGGGATGTGGTTACAGAAATTAATTAATACTTAATATTTTTATCAAGAGAAGTCCTATTCCATGAGAATTCTTCCTCAGGGTCTTGTCATAGGATTTGTTTTAGAGAGAAATTCAAACCAAACCAGAGGGTTTAAATAACTTATAAAAGACACAGGTAATGTTGACAGCAGAATTACAAACTAGGTCTTCTATTTTGTTATCGTACATAAATTAAAGGCATAGGTTCTTATGACAAATTCACTTTGATTTGACATTATCTGAGATATCTGAGAATATACCCTGACATTTGTGAGCCTCTACTATTAAATCAAAATATTAATAAAAGCAATAACAATGACCAATCTTTATTGAAGTACTTCCATTTATAGACTCTGTTCTAATTCTTTATATATGTTAAGTCCATTACTCCTAATCATAATGTTATGAAATACTTACTATTATTATCATCACTACTTTAGATGAGATTGAGGTACAGAAAGGTTTTTATACCCAAGATCACAAACCTAGTAAGTGGCACTTCAGGGATTCCAACCCACATAATCAGGTGCTAGGGCTCACCTACTTAAACACTATTAGCTTCAGTGCTACCACATATGGTTGTGATAATAAAATAAAAGATTTAGTACAGTGCCTGGTGGACAGGAAATGATTACAAACATTACCCAAAATAAATCCTGAATGAAAAATGAAATTGAATCCTGATGGAAAAAATTGGCAACAAACATTCTTTTTCGGTTCATTTATCTTTTTTTGTCTAGTTTCCTCTTTCCTTGGACTCTCTCCCGTTAGGATGTCACGGCTCCTCCATCACTCTGACTTGTAGAGGTTTTGTCTTTCCCTTGTTCCTGGTCCCCCATTGTCTTCTTCACCTTCTCCCATTTCTTTCTTTTGAACTCATTTTTCTCAATTGCACTGCCATTGACAGATCAGCATGAGAAACATCACAGATAGTTTATTTTCATGACATCTCCTTCAGAATTTCACTAGAATAATGCTTTTGTGTACTTGGGATAAAGTGCCCCAAAATACCTCCACAGGCACAATCAGTATTTGTCAGACCATTCAATACATAAATAGAGGCTGCTCTATGATCTAAAGGGATGAGCAAAAGGGCCTCCTTGCAGTGCCTTTCTGGCAGCAAATGTGCTAAATACAGTCTGAAGTACAGGCAAAAACAGCAAGTAAATTAAATAACTACTTTCTTTGATTCATTGGCAATATCTCCTCTTAGTTTTTAATTAATAGTCTAAGTGCTAACTGGTTCACCTTAACCTTTTCTTGCAAATGATAACCACTGATTGTGATTTGCATATGCAAAAGAGCCACATAGAGAGCATTAATTAAGGAACCTGACAACTTCTCTGATTACTACATTTTTCACAACTGCCAAGAAATGTCTAGCTACAGTCTGGACTTCTTTCCCAGTGTAGAAGAATATAGATATCTGAGTGACTCTGGTGATTCCTAGTAAAATGGCAGCAGATGACACAATGGATGCACTTTGTTTCATTGGACAACATCAAATTACCTTAAATTTTGATAAAATGGTATCAGTGATGCCTTAGTCCTTCTTTGGAACTAAGCAGAGTGCTAATTAACTTAATTAAGTTTGAGTTATTTCTCAAATGAAAAAACATTCTCAGACACTGTAAGCAAGCCTACAATTTAATATCTTCCATAGAAGTATTTTTTTAAGTGGTTGACACATTGACCTTTCTAGGGTTTGCAGTATTATTCCTGTGGCAAGCAGCTATTTCCTCTGATTTATGGACAGTGGTTAACTAATGAAAAATTAATCTACATATCAAGATACTTTAATGTATATACATTTTATACTGAAATATTCCCTCTATTCCCTCAGCTGAGGAATTTGCTCATTGTTTGCTCTTTCAATAATTACCTGATTCAAATGACTAAATAAGGAAAAAGCAAAACATTCAGGGTTGGTAGGTTTCCCTAGTAGTAGAATAAATAACATATAGATTGTTGTATCTCAAGTATGTACATGTCCTGCATTTTAGGAAGTACTATTCTCATGGTAAATACCAATATGCCTCAGGGTTAATCACATGACTTGTATATAATTTCAATATTGTGGGTTTGCTTTAGTTAACTCACATGGAGATTCTTATATTAAGCATTCTGAAACATAATGTCCTCTAGCTTTATCACTTGAAGTTATACCATACTTTAAATTATAATGAAATATAATTTTTAACTTACTAAATTTGTTTTTATTAAGTAATAATAAAAGTCCTGTCTTTAGACAAAGATAACCTAATCAAGAAATCAAAAATTCACACTTGATAGCTACAAAGCCATTTTAAAAAATAAAGATATGCCTCACACTTTTACTTTCTTCAAAGGAGGCTTTTTTTCTATTTAACAATCCTTAAGATTCTTACCCCATATTTAACAAAAGATAAAGCAGAAAAACTAAACCCTATTTCCTTCATACTAATCTATAAAATTTTCAATGAGAAAACAAAAGCATACATAGAAGTTTGAAAAAACTAAGGCCAAAATTAAGAGGGGCATTTTTAGAATCATTTAGAAAGAATATTATTGACACAGGCATTGAAAATTATTGGTGGTGTTGTTAGGTGCTGTTGAGTCAGTGTCTGACTCTAGGGACTCTGTGTACAACAGGCAAAACATTATTGTCAGTACTTCTCTGCTATTCATAGGGTTTTCAATGTTGGATTGATTTTTGGGAGTGGGTTGCCAGGTCCTTCTCCCATTAAAAATTATTAGTAGTAGTTTTTTTGCTTGTTTTAAGTGACTTCAATTTTGGATGATGGCTACATCTGTAAATAGATTTCACTCTCCCTGCTTAGAGAAAAAAGCACATAGTGCTCTTCACCCTTAAATAACAATCACCACTATCAAAATCATCCTAGAACTTTTTAAACTAATCAAACTTATCCCATCATACCCATCCCAGAACGTATTAAATCAGTTAGAAAAGCTTTTCTGGTCCCAAGTTCTCACAAATAAAGCAAATTTGTGAGGGCATTTGGCAAATTTTATCCCACTTTTTCACAGAATACTGCCAAAAGAACCAACAGATCTGTTCTAGAAGAAGTGCAATCAGAATGTTCCTTGGAAGCAAAGATGGCTAGACTGCATCTTATGTATTTTTGATGAATTGTCAGAAGGGACCGATCCTTGGAGAAGGACATCATGTTTGGGAGAGTGGCAGGTCAATGGAAAAAAGGAAAACCCTCAATTAGGTGGATTGACACAGTTTCTGCAACAATAGGCTTAAACATAAAAAAGATTGTGTGCCTAGGAACAGAGTTGGGGAGACTCTTGTTGTGTTGTTCATAGGGTAACTAAGTCAGACCCAACTCTATGGCACCTAACAACAGCAACAATAATCCACAGAATAATTTTACATTTAAGAATACATATTAAAGGATTTAAAAGGTGCTGTCCTGTGATCCTGCATATTTTTTTCATTATAACTGCTATTAGGGACAACAGAGAGGTTTATATGAGGAGAGAACTGAGTGCAAAGAACTGCCACTTGGTAAAAGCCCCAGATTAGAGATACACCAGCACTTAGCTCTGGGAAGTCCAATCTGCTGGTGTTCAAAAACAAAAATGTAGTTAATTGCAAAACCCTGTTCAAGATGGCAACAAGTTAAGAGGAAAATCAGACCAAAAGAAGTACTGGCTCCAAATCTAAGTGGGAGTCTAAGAGAGTAGCTAACATCTGAGGTTAAACATCAGGTTGTAAAGCAAGAGGATCAGGAAAGGACATAGTAGGCAATCAGCTTAGAGGACACCTACTCACCAGTTATGGCTCAGGCTCATGGCCACAGTGCCTGGCAGGGAATGTTCAAGAGATTAAGGCTTCTGTCCTGAAGCTTTGATGGTGATCCATAATCATGTACTGTCTGGGCTCATGCTGTGCTGCTGGAAGTCACACAGCTAACAAGTGAAAATGGTACTTTTATAAATTTATTCCTTAATTTTAGAATAATTTCTTTATTTTAAAGGAATATTCTAAATAGAATTTGTAGTTAATTCAGAGAAGGAAAACCTACCAGGTGCAAATATGTGGTTCTTATGCATATTCATTTAGTGTTGGCTCTGTCTGTCTATGTTATCTGTCCCAATTCTATCATCTTTCCTGGTCACATTGGTAGGAACTATTCAGAGTAGAGCAAAAGCTACCAAAAATGTAATTTTAAGGTCAGAATGGTTTCAGAAGGTGTCAAAATTGCTAGTGCTAAGTGATCTAAGCCATTGCTTCTCAATCTTTAATGTGCATACAGATTTTCTGAGCAACTTTTAAAAAAATCCCATGATTCTGGGGTGAGAGCTGAGATTTTGAATTTCTAACTGCTTTCAGATTAGATAAAATTCATCCTGGATATCAGCTGCTCCAAGGGCTTAAGATTATATAGTGGGAAAATTCTCAGACCACCAATGATCTCACTTAGGTGACACACAATAGTACCTTCTGCATGGTTAGCATGCCCTACCAACATCAGAAGACAGAATGTGCCCCCACCAGAATCCAAGAGGACAGTTTTGTCACAGAGCTCAGTACAGAGGAAGGATTACAGGACCATACCAAAAATGTTCTGGTTACTGTTAGAACACAGGCAACTGTGAACAAAATATGTAGCAGAAACAGTTCTATTGTTTCTGAAGGACTTGAGCATTTATATGTGCCTATTCATGGTGCATAACATAGAGAATAAGTTGGAGAAATTTGAAAGTAAGAACACATCCATGAACTAATTCTTGAACAATACTCAGAGGTGAGAGAATTGTGTGGGCCAAAGCAGAGATGAAGGAAAACAATACCTAAAACACCTACTTTCTTACCTTCTTGCTTACGTTTATTGGGTAAAAAGTGGCTCAGCAAAAACAGCTTGTACTGGCACAAAAATAGACCTGAAGACTAGTGGAAGAGAATTGAGGTCTCAGAGATATATCAACACATTTATAGCTACCTGATCTTTGGCAAAGGAGCTAAGCATGAAAATTGGAGAAAAGATGGCCTCTTCAACAAATGGTGCTGGAAAACTTGGATTTCCACCTGTAGAAAAATGAAAACAGACCTGTACCTCTCAATCTACATGAGAATAAGTTTGAAATGGATAAAAGACCTCAACATAAAATCAGAAACCTTAAAATTACTAGAAGAAAAGATAGGCAACATGTTCCAACACATAGGCATAAGAAAGCATTTCTTTAATAAGACTCGAATTGCTCAGGAAATTGTAACAAGAATAAACAGATGGGATCAACATGAAATCAACAAACTTCTGTACAGCAAAGGAAACAACAGAGTTAAGGAAGAACCCACTGAATGGGAGAAAATTTTTGCATCCTATACATCTGACAGAGAGATAATTTCTAGAATTTACAAAAACTCAAGAAAGCAAATTCCAGACAACAAATAATTCAATACACAAGTGGGCAAAGGAACTGAACAGACAGCTCTCAAATGAAGGCGTTCAAAAGACTATGAAGTACATGAAAAAATGCTCAATATCCCTACCATTAGGGAAATGCAATTTAAACCAACTCTAAGATTCCACCTAACTCCAGTAAGAATGGCCAAGATCAACAAAACAAATAATAACAAATGCTGGGAAGATTGTGGAGACAAAGCAACCATCTTATATAAATTTATTCCTTAATTTTAGAATAATTTCTTTATTTTAAAGGAATATTCTAAATAGATTTTGTAGTTAATTCAGAGAAGGAAAACCTACCAGGTGCAAATATGTGGTTCTTATGCATATTCATTTAGTGTTGGCTCTGTCTGTCTATGTTATCTGTCCCAACTATATCATCTTTCCTGGTCACATTGGTAGGAACTATGGTGGGACTATAAGTTGGTTCAGCCACTTTGGAAATCAATGTGGAGATACCTCAGAAAACTAAAAACTGCCCAGCTATAGCACTACTGGTATATACCCAAAGGGAGGTTAGTCATCATACCACAGAGACACCTGGATCTTTATATTCGATGCAGTACTTTTCACAATAACAAGGATATGGAACCGATCAAGGTGCCTATCAATAGAAGAATGGATAAAAAACTATGATACATATACACAATGGAATACTACTCAGCAATAAAAAAAATGAAGTAATGTCATATGCAGCAAAATGGATGGAACTGGAGAACATCATCTTAAGTGAATGAAGACAAGCTCAAAAAGAGAAATACCATATGTTCTCACTCATATGTAAGAGCTGAATCATAATTAAAGGAACAAAAAATCCTATATATAAATTGATATATAAAATGCACAATTAAACTTAGTGAATAAGGGACAACATAAAGAGTAGAAAGGAGGGAGGGAACTAGCAGAGGAAAGTGAAGATTGGGGAAGGTGTGATGCAGAGGAGGGTCAATATGGAGGGATGAATGGGGAGAGGACGATCTCAGTGTAAACAGCACCACTTCATGAGTACATTGGAAAAATAGGGGAGCGTGACCCAAATATGCAGTTGAGTTTTACTACATATTAGCCATAAGCCTCCATAAATCTAGTGGGTTGAAGAAAGTGTTGCCAGAAATGATGAAAACAATGCATAGTGGAAAAAGCCAATGCAGTAATACTTTGCACTCCATCATCTTTTACTAATAAAGGGAGATAAAAATAAATGAATGAATAAGTTTTACCTTTGCCAAAGGAATAAAAAGCTGGTCAGTTTCAGAAGAGATAGAAGAGAAAGAAAAAATACATGTATTATGAGGAAAATGAAAGCCTTGAATGAAGACTCAAGCTACTGTTTTTGCTGCTAAAATTAGTCTAAACAATCCATATGACTACACAGAATATTAAAACCCACGATATATTGGAGGAGCCTTAAGTTTCTTTTTACTTTTTAATCTTTTCTTTCTTTCTTTCTTTCTTTCTTTCTTTCTTTCTTTCTTTCTTTCTTTTTCTTTTCTGTAGTATTTGGGGTTGAACCCAGGGCTTCCCCAAGCAGAAATAATTCTATGATTATTAAAGAAATCAAAGTAGTTATTCTAATTCTTCCCTATCACTCTCATCTCCCATTTAAAAAAAACGTAAGCAAGCATTGGGTCCTAATGGCCTTACTAGTTCTACCAAACATTGAAGACATATCTCATGCAAATTCTTTCCCAAGAAATTTTTTAAAGAAATATTTTCCGATTCATTTTATGACATCAGTACATTCTGATATCATTTGGAGAAAAAAGACATTATTAGAAAATAGAAATTTCTAAAAAACGAGGCCAGGTCTCTTACTCATCCTCAGATTTTGCCATTACCATTGACTACAAACCCTCCACAATCACTTTTTTTAGCAGCTAATTGCCTGGCCAACAGCTCATTCTCTCCACTTATTAAACTCTGCTAGAACTTATAATTTATGAATGTTACCAATTTTTCGCTACTCCTAACTGGCTTCATGTCCTCACTTCCCTGATTACCCAGTTTAGATTTCATAGTCAGCTATATAATCACTCCCCAGCACACACTTTCAAATCCTACCAGGGCAGTAGGCTTTTCTGTCCTGAGTAGATTCTGAACTCTTTCTTGTTTCAGAGGAAAAGCTTCACAGACTGGAGGCAGGAAAGCAGAAGGCTAGACTTTATTCCCTGCCCTAAACAAAGTAGCCTCAATTCTTAAGAGCTCCATTAAGTTTCTGCTTAAGCTTTTGTTGAAAAGGGGGTGCAGCAGCTTTTCAAGAAGAAAGTAAAAAATTAATTTTCAGACAACACCAATAGAGACAAAACAACCAGCACAGATTGAAAATATAAGCAACTCATAGAAAGGAAGAAAATATTTTTAACATTTATATCTGGTAAGGGGTTTGACATTAGAAAATTTAAACAACTACAATGCAACAACAAAAAAACAACCTAATTTAAAAGCGGACAAAAAACTTAAATAGGCACCTCTCCAAAGAAGATATACAAATTGACAATAAACACATGAAAAGATGCTTATATCACTAATCACCATTTTGATTTGAGAAACTCAAATCAAAACCATGAGATAACCACTTCATGAACACTGGAATGACTGTTATCAAAAAAACTAAAAAATGGTTATTAGCAAGGATGCAGAGAAATTGGAACACTTGTGTTCTTTTGGTGAGAGTGTAAAATGGTGCAACCACTATGGAAAACAGCACAGAAGTTCCTCAAAAGTTAAGAGTAGAATTACCATACAATTAACAACTTTTGTGTGTATACCCTAAAGGATTGAAAGCAAGGCCTCAAATATTGGATTTATACATCCACATTCATTGCAGCATTATTCACAAGAGCCAACAGGTAGAAGCAACTCAAGTGTTCATCAAGAAATGAATGGATAAAGAAAGTATGGTGTATACAGAAATGGAATATTATACAACTATAAAAGGAAATTCTGACACATGCTACACACAAACATAATGTTAAGTGAAAAAAGCTGGTTACAAAAAGACAAATAATGTATGAGTATAGTATGAGGTACCTAAGTAGTATTTACTGCCTGCAGCCATGGTACTGTGGTGTCTGATCCCATCAGATCTTGGAAACTAAGCAGGGTGGGGTCTGGTTAGTACTTGGATGGGAGACTGCCTGGGAACACCAGATACTGTAGGCTTGGGAGAAGGACCCGACAACCCACTCTCAAAAATAATCCGCCCTAGAAAACCCTATGAATAGCAGAGAAGCACTGACAATAGTGTTTTGCCTGTTGTATGTAGGGTTGCTATGAGTCGAATACCAAGTTGAGGGCACCTAGCAACAACAATGTAGTATTTACAGAGAGAGAAAGGTGACTGCTAGGGATTGGGGGGAAGAAAGATGTTATTGTTTATTTAGAACAGTGTTTGGTTTTACAACTGCAAAGGATTTTGGAAATGGATGGTGGTGATGGTTGTACAACAATGTGAATGTTCTTAATGCCACTAAATGTATACTTTTGAAAAGTGGTTGAAAATTCTATGATAGATATATTTTACCACAATTTAAAATTTATATTTTATTTATTCATTTATTTATTTGTTTGTTTGTTTGTTTATTTATACTGAGGAGTTGAACCAGGGCCTCATGCATGCTTTGGAAGGGCTTTGCCACTGATATGTACCCTCAGCTCCTTTTTTACTTTTTATTTTGAGTCAAGGTCTTGCTAAGCTACACAAGCTGCATCTGGCCTTGAATTTGCAATCCTCCTACCTTTGCCTCCTGAGTTGTTGGGATTATAGGCCTGCCCCACGGTGTCTGGATAAATTTGTTTTTAAAGATAAAGTCTAAAGAATCATGAAAATATATTGTCCCCTATACCAATGAGTCTCATGAGATGTCAGCGAGATGGACTTAACATATTTCCTCTTTGCAATATCTTCCCATTTAATTCAGTAGATATGAAAATTGGTGGCCCATCAGGATGAATAACTTTTGAGTGTATCTGCTGCAGTAGGACTAATCACCAGGATCCTGACTCAAGGGGAAATCAGGGGAAATAAGTAAAGAAGTTTAGAGGGGCTGATTGACCACAATGAGGTAAGGAAGACCAATGAAAACATTCTGGGCCAAATGAATTCTGGTGAACCCAATGATCTAGAACATTACTGGCAAGGTTACTTACAATAGGCACCAATCATTATTGTTAGGAGCCAATGAGCAGGTTCTGACTCACAGTGATCCTATGTATAGCAGAGTGAAACACTGTGCCATGTCCGGCACTATGGCAGTGCGTCTTTGCTATGCACAGGGTTTTCAATGGCTGGCTGTTTTGGGATTGCTTTGGGAGTGGATTGCCTTGTCCTTCTCCCATTTTTGTTGTACTTGGGATCAAACCCAGGGCCTCAGAGAGCGCAGAGCAGCACTTTCTACCAACTGACCTAAGCCCTAGCCCTAACCCACTTATTACAACAGGGGAAATAAAGATTAAGTAATGTGATTTGTGAGAACGAAGTCATTAGACTGAGAGGATGAATGTTCAGGCGCTGTGCTTTGTTTATCTGACACTGACTATGACACAGAGAGAATCTAAAGGGTCTCCTTCTGAAACATGCAGAACTGCCCCATGGATGATTAATCTTGCGGTTTTTGGATAGCAATGATCATACGCATGTTAGGAGGGTCTGGCCCTACTTCCTTTGAAAAAGTGAAGGTCCTGATTTTTTCCATCTTCCATGCTTCATGGCCAGTGCCACCACAAATCATGTTTAAAGGAGTTTAAACATCAAAGGACTGTGAGTAACATGAAACCAATGATAAAGAGGAACATATCAAGTGTGGTACTTCCATGACTTGAGAATTTTTAGGAAATTAATAGCAAATAGGAGAAAATGGCAACAGAAAGAAGTGCTTTTAAAATTATTTCAGTTGCAAATGTTAATTGTAATTCTCAAGAAAACATTGTGCCATTTTAACTTTTGGCAAGGTTTAAATATTCAAGTGTTTAATATTTGACAGAACTAGCTTGAAGAGCAGTTGTTATGCTCCCAGGTTCACGGTGATGCCAAGGGTACTAGCACCTGCTCTGCCTGTGGTGAGCAGTGAAAAAAGAAGATAAAGGCATTGAAACCTCCTGGGAGGTAAGAACAGCAAGAAGATACACAAGGAGCTGCGGATGAACCCCAACAGCAGCCAGCCCTTTAAGCCACCCACAGCGCCATGACAAACACCAGCCCAAAATGTCTGAAGTACACACTGGAAGGATGTTCTGTGACTAAAGACATGCTAAGCTTCAGGTGGGCAAAATCTAATTGACCTTTTCATTGAAACTCCTCTAGACCTGGAGGTGCTGCATATTTGCATCATATAAGCTATGTTCCATTCTGCAAAGATAGTCATTTCAGTGTTTGGGTTTTTAGATAAGTCTCCGCCTGCATAATGATGATCTATTTCACAACTACCCACACCACCCTCTCCTTTCTTAGCATTCAACCTTCCTAAGCCCTTCAAGCCAGCAGTTACATTTTGTCCATAATGCTCCTATCAATGCTCATGTCAATCCAGGAGCAGTGCTTCTCCTGTGAGCAATTGCTTGCAGTTATTGTGATTTGCCAACCACATTTTTTTTTTCAGGAGAGGTCATTACAGGTTGGGGCACTTTGTAGAATATGGAGAGAAATAAAATTATATTTCATAATTAGATCTATATTTGCCCTTATGACATAGCAATAGAGGAGAATGAGCCATTGACTGACTACTTGTCCTCAAAACATGACTTTAAATCTTCCAGCATTACATACCAGTGATCTTTTCTGATTGACTGAAACATCATCAACTCATATTTGATGAGACAGGCACAAGACTATGGAAATAACAACATTTCCAATCCCTGAGAATGCCTAGTCATCTTCACATTGTTTCTTATTTGATTGATTTAAAGGTATTTTGAGATTCAGGTCTAAAGAAGTCCTTTTCAATGCAGGTCAAGGACTTGATCTTTCTGCAAGTTTTTAAAAGAAAACACAGATTTAGAGTTGATGCAAATGAATTGTGTGGGAGTGGGGAAGCTCTTTTAGTGAGACACTGATGGACTTGAGCCTCAGCTGTATCACATGGTTACAAAGCCTCACATGGATTTCTTCATTTCTCTGAGTTCAGGTTCCTCTTTGTAAAATGGTGCCAATAATGCTTACCTCTGCTGCTTGTCAGGAGGGAGTTAAATGAAGTGATGGAATCTATGTGTTTAGCAAGGCACCAGACACATGGGAAATATTTTAAAGCTTGAAGATAAAAGAAGTTTAGGAAATTTCTGCCTTATTTTGTATGTTCAGAGGAGGAGGAGGATGTGGATAGAATAAAAAAGGGGAGAAGTATCTCTGCATGGGGGCTGGGATTTAGCTCAGTTGGTAGAGTGCTGTGCTGCAGTCTCTGAGGTCCTGAGTTCAATTCCCAGCACTGCAAAAATGGGAGAAGGACCTGGCAATCCACTCCCAAGGCAATCCCGAAACAGTCAGCCATTGAAAACCCTATAAGGGTCGCTATGAGTCAGAAACCGACTTGATGGCACGTAACAACAACAATAACATCTCTGCATAGTGCAGTGACATCATAGGTCTTCTAAGACGTATAGCTACTATCTTAATGTCCTTTTTGATACCAAAACACAGACTAGATTTAAAGACTCATGCACCCATCTAATAAAACAGATATTGTATAGGACTCCTACCATATCACAAGAGTCCAATGCACTCCATTGCATTTAACTTGGATTTGTGATCAGACACATTCAAAATTAAGAAAGAAATAATTTCTTAAATAAATTAAAAGGAATTGAACGTTAACATTTCATCTCTAGTCTCTAGTGTAAGAACTAGTAGATTTGCATATCATTCTTCCTTTTCTACTCACTAGAAATTGGCCTTGTCTCAAACTTGTTGCTGTTAGCTGCTGTGGAGTACCAGTGTCTGACTCATAGCAACCCTATGTACAACACTTGAAACACTATTGTCAGGGCTTCTCTGCTATTCATAGGGTTTTCAATGGCTGATTGCTTTTTGGGAGTGAGTTTTTGGGTCATTCTCCCAAGTCTACAGCACCTGGTATTCCCAGGCGGTCTCCGATCCAAGTACTAACCAGACCTGACCCTGCTTAGCTTCTCAGATCTGACGGGATTGGATGCCACAGTGGTACGGCTGCAGGCTGTCTCAAACTAGGATGTATTTATCCTATTTATGTATCTTCCAATTATACTTGCATGAAAAAAACTTTCATATGTGGGTCTAGCATTCTGGACCATCTTTATTTATTTTTATTATTATTATTTTTTTGCGATAGGTACTGGGGTTTGAACCCAGGGCCTCGCGCTTGCATGCTTTGCAAGTGCTGGACCACTGAGCTGCACCCCCAGCCCCCCCCCTTTTTTTTACACTTTTTGAGACAGTGTCTCACTAAGTTACGCAGACCGCCTTTGGTCTTGAACTTGCAATCCTCCTGCCTCCACCTCCTGAGCCGCTGGGATTATAGGCATGTGCCACCGTGCACAGCTGCATTCTGGACCATTTTTAATCACATTACTTCACAGAGCACGAGGGCATGGCAACTTCAGGCAATCCTTGAAGACTAAGCTGGAGCCAACCAGAGAATTCAAAATGAGCTCAGTGACCAAGGTCGGTAGCACCCCAGTGAGACCAATGCTTATTGCTTGGACATTAGAAATGTTTGACATAAAAATAAAAGGAGGGTTAATGGGTTAATGTATCTGGCACAGCAGCATCTGGAGAAGCAGGGAAGGAATGGACATTGGATGAGTCTAGGAACCAAGGAGCCATTACGAACAAGCAGATTCATTGCCTACATGTTTCTGCTTCTCTCCAGAAGATTTGAACTTCCTGAGAATCCCATCATTTAGGCTCTGGGAAGCTTGATTGCTTCTAGTGAAATGCCAAGATGAATGAAAATGTAATAGCTTTCCACCCCCAGCACCTGTGCAGATAAATTTTTCAAAAATCTCAGACAAATTGAAGAGCCTTAATATGTTATAGAAGGAACAGCTGGTCCAGTCAGTGTTCATTTGCTGAATGTTTTTTTTTTTTTTTTTTGCAATCCCAGCTTGAACTGGAAAGGAATCTCTAGAAAGGTAGTTAACCCAGGGCTTCTT
Source organism: Pedetes capensis (assembly GCA_007922755.1). Classification (NCBI taxonomy): domain Eukaryota; kingdom Metazoa; phylum Chordata; class Mammalia; order Rodentia; family Pedetidae; genus Pedetes; species Pedetes capensis. The sequence continues at coordinate 76,242 of VMDO01008737.1, forward strand.
TGCAAGAAACATCTGTTATCTAAACAACCTGTGGGAGGTGCTTGCCCTCCCAGCTGTGACAAATGATGAGAATGCTTGCCACCTGAAAGAATGATGGTTTTAGTCAACATGTACTTTCTGAAGTGACACAGCAAGTCTCCATTGCCACTAGCTCATGTTGTTAATTGACATCTGGCTGAGGACCAGAGTCATTTACTCAACACCTTCCTTGGACTAAATATGAACATTTGGTTTTTATGATACATTTTGGTCCTCTCCCATTAAGAAGTCCTTGACCAACCCTTTCATTTTTTCTGTTGAGAATATATGAATATATGTATAATCTATGTCATTATTTCTACTATTCTACACCAGTAAGTACTCTTGTCCAGAAGAAGAATTTAAAAAAAAGAAAAAGAAAAGGTTATGTTTGGGAGCATAACTTTGGAAACTTTGTAACAATGCAATTAAATGCATTATACTTATTCTCAGAATTGAGTGAAGGCACATATTAGAGAGATGGCCTGTTTTTCTTATAGAATATTTCCTTTGCAGTATGCATCAGAAGAATTGATGCTTTTGAATTATGGTGGAGATGAATATTGAATATACCATAGACTGTCAAAAGAATTAACAGATCTGTCCTAGAGAAGGGCAACCAGAGTGTTCCCTGGAAGCAAGGATGGCTAGACTGCTTCTTACATAGTTTGGACATGTTGTCAGAAGGGACAAATCCCTGGAGAAGGACACCATATTTGAGAGAGTGGTAGGTCAATGAAAGAAAGGAACACCCTCAACTGGATGAATTGACACAGAGACTACAACAAAGGGCATAAACATAAAAAGATTGTGTGCATGGCACAGTGTTGGAGAATGTTTCGTTCTGTGGTACATCAGGTTCCTATGAGTCAGATCTGACTTGAAGGAACCTACCAACAACAATGACAACAACAACAACAACAACAAACATGCCCTATCTTCTGATGTGAATGCTAATTATTAATGTTCTTTAGCTATTTTCTGAGTTCTATTCCTAACCCAGATTTCATCACTGACCCTAACTCCCCCACTATCTCAGGAAAAAGGAAATGAGATCATTGTACATACGTAAAGCATATGTTCCCACTTACCCTTCAAAACTAATAAACTACATACATGAAAAACCATAAAGATAAAAAGATACCACCCCATGTTCCATGCCAACTTCTTTTGGCTTTGTCTTCCATTTCTAGATCTCTTCCTATCCTTTTGGCTTAGCTTCTGAATAAACTACTTGGCTTTAGTGAATATTCACTGCTGTTTTCCTCCCTTACCAAACTTTGTCATGGGTTTCCAAAGAGAACCTTTGTCTTGCCTCCCTGAGTACTCATGATGAGAATTCAAATTTCCTATGAAAATGAGATTGGATGTAAAAAGATTGAAACTTTCAGTCTAGGGTCCATTGTTCTGAATTTTACTCTTTGAGAAAAAGGAATTCTTTAAATGATGCTCATTTAAAATAATAATTTTGGGGGAGTGTACTTTAGCCTCACTACTGAGTAAAAACAAGTGACATATTGTTTCTTATGGACCCTTTAAAATCTACAAGGTGAGTGGGTTAATGCTTGATAATCAGCACAACATAATTCCCTAAAAACTATTGTGGAGATTATTATGGACAACTTTACAGCCTGAGACAGTGGCTTGCAATTCTTGCGCAGTACTAAGTCTGTCCTTGTAGCCTAGTGATTAATCCTGCACATAGCTTTACACTTCACTTTTTTTTGTCATTACTCTAACATCAGACATGCATTAGGAGCAAAGCCAAAATAATAGGAAAGTATATCCTACTATTATTTTTGAACAACTAGTAGTTCTCCCTTGAGTGAAATGAATTTTATTTTATACAAAGTTCAATAACATGGCTCTACTCTGGAAGTTCAGTGTTATGCTCTACTTACTAGAAGTTTAGATCATTAGATTACCTGAGTCCACCACAGGAAACCTGCGCTCTGCTTTTAGTTTTGCTACTGAGTTACTGTGTAATCAGTCTAAATCAACTGAAATACCCTTGAGTTCTTTTTTAAAAAAATTTTGTTTACTTTTTGTCTATTTGTAAAGTAGCAATAATGCAAATTAAATCAACAAATAGCCATCTTAGGCCAGGGACCTCATTTTGGGATTTGTTTTTGAGCTACATTTCTAGAAGCTCTACAATTCCTCAGAATTATTTCAAATGTTGCATATAAATAATTCAGTCTTAATTTTAATATATAGTTGGGCATTTTAGAAATATACTAGTAATTACTAATTCATATGTGTTATATATAAGATTTTTAACACATTTGGTAACCATCTTTCAAAGATACTGCTTGGTCAACCCATTCTTTTGTGCAAACCTCATTATGAAGTTCCTTTTATAAAATCTGTATACATAAATGACCTCCTTTTAATTACAGTATTTATTAATAAGTGGTGTAGATTAGCCATCTTTTATTTAAAGGTCATTGCCTAACTCTCTCATTTCCAAAGATGTGCAAGCAAGTCCTTATATATGTGAAAGACTCTGCCAAGGCCTATATGCTAAGGCAGTCCATGGTGTTGATATTAGTCATCCTGTGGACAGTGTAGCAAGATGGGGTTGGTGTTAAAGTACAATGCTATTAGAACCAGGTTCAAAGGACTGTTTACTTAAAAGTAGACACAAACACTCACACATACAGATGCAGAGGCACACACACACACACACACACACACACACACACACACACACACACCGAGAGAGAGAGAGGACAGCGAGAGAGAGAGAGAGAGAAGAACCTTTCATAGGTCTCTGCTGGAAAGAACTGAAAGTCTTCTATTAATGTGACTAGAGGCCTTTACATCCTACTAATTCCACCAAAATACTTGATCTTCCTTAAAATGAAGCTGAAGTCACTTCAGGAGTGCATCTTTCCCTGATCTGGGCCTAACTTTTTTTCTTTCAAAATAAACAATGGGACAAATATCTTATTATACCTAGAAACCTAGACTAGTGTTTTTATAAAACTTTTTGAAATTAAGTCATATATACATACATATTTTTATCATTATTTTAATTTCTTTCCTTCCTTCTTTTTCTCTTTCTCTTTCTTTTCTGTTCTTTCCTTTTTTATTCATTCATTTATTTTTTTCAGTGCTGGATATCAAAACCAAGGCCTTGTGCATCTAAGCAAATGCTGTACCACTGAGGTATATTTCTAGTCTAAGATTATTTCTTAAATGTCTAGTCAGATCTGGATCGCACATACATGCGCATGCACGCACATGAGTACGCGCGCGCGCACACACACGGTTTGGTGGAAGAGAGAAGACTGGATAAATAATGTATCCAGAAACCAGTTTTAAGAGGAGAAAATTTTCTGAATTTTTAAAATAACCTTTTCTGAAATAAAAACCATTATGTGTTTTAAGGTCCAGTCATAACTCCATTGCCTCACTTCAGGAAAGCACAAAAGGCACACCCCCTTTTCTAGGGGAACAGCATTTGTATGCTGAGCTGACACAGGTTTGGACTACAAAGATGTCCTTGAAGAAATTTACAAGTACTATGTGTTCTCTCCTTACAACCTGTGACGTGTATCTCTGCTAGTGCAATTCGTTAATCATCACTGCCATTACTATTTTAGTTTGCATGAGCTCTCCCCTTTAATTTGTACTATTGGCACCAGTCAAAATGTCTTCTGTCTCTGCATCTCTCATTCGTTTTTACATTCATTCAAGAAGTTTTGTTTAGTGCCTAGAGTGTGCCAGGCACTGGTGAGGTACTAAAACCAGAAGTGAACAGTAGCGAAGATTACCTTCTGGAACTTATAGCCCAGTGCTTTAACATTCTTATTCTACTCATGAATGCTCAGTTGTATCCTCGATTAACTGCTTGAGGCAGATACAGAGCTCTGGTACCAATCTCCTTCTCATCTATAGTGTGGTGTTGGATGTATGTTCTTACATTGACCAATGATGCATCATATCAAATGCACTCTGCATGCAATATTAATCATGTAACTGGTGACTTGATGGTGTTCTTGATCCCCCTGAGGACTCCCAGTGATTCTCTCTCTCATATGAACTTCAGGTCTCTCCAGCACTCCATAGACCTGCTCCCACACATTTGCTGGGATGTCCTAATGATAGAGGTGATTTTTTTTTCTTTTTGATGCTCATGATGTCCTTGCTCTAGGAGTTTTCTAGTGCTTCTGTAGGTAGGAATGGGCCTTCTCTAGTGAAATTATACATCCCTGAGGATTGGAATCAACCATTAACTCCTGTCTTTTACTTGGATTCCACTTCCATTGGCAACATCCCAGAAAATGGGGTCTGCCATGGACTTCTGATGAAAATTCATCTGTATGCCTCTTTGGTCAGCTCTACTAACTAGCTGAAATATGTCATTTATTTTTCTCAAATCTCAGCATCAATTATCCACCCAGATTATGACCAAAAGTTTCCAGTGTACTGTGAAATGGTGCCCTGCATCTCTAGCTGATTCTGCAATCTATGACTGTTAGGAGAGTTCCCTACTGCTTTCCTTTCAATGTAACTACAAATAAGCCATGCTGCTTAGCCAACAGATCACATATAACTTTAAATCTTTTTTTTTTCTTTTTTCGCATTCTTAATAAATGTTGGTGGGGTACAGAATAATACAGCATTTGCTTTTTCCATTCTGTAACTATTATATCACTTTTGGTTACACTTTCATGAACTTACAAAGTTTATGGAACCCTTTGACTATTATGTAGTAAAACTCACGCATACATGGGTTATTTTCCCCATGTTTGTACACAGGCTCAAGAAAGGAAATGCCTTATGTTCTCACTCATATGTGGGAGCTGAATCTTACTTAAAGGAAGGAAAAACCTATACATAAGTAGATATATAAAAATATACAATTAAACTTAGCAAAGAAGGGCAATATAAAGAGTAGAAAAGGAAGGGAGGGGACTAGCAAAGGGAAGTGGAGGTTGTGGAAGGTGGGAAGGGGAGGAGAAACAATGTAAAGGGATACAGGGGGAGAGGATAATCTCAATGAAAATGGTGCAACTTTAAATCTATCTGCCTCTCATAGCCTATTACTTTCCTTCTACAAATGAGTTCATATAAATATACACATTTTATTTACAAAGGTTTCTGCTTTATCTCCATTCCTCACTCAAAATTTATTTTATATTATTTATTCATTTCTTTTAAAGAAATTAAAATGATTTATGCACCCAAAGCAATCGTATTATAAATAACTAGAAATTTCCAAAATACTTCTTCAAAATCTAATACTTTAGAAAACGGTATTTTATAATTTGTTTTAAGTAGGTATCCACATATTGGTTTCCAGTAATATATGGTGTTGAGTATAATTATTCAGAAACAAAACTCAGAAGTTGTAATTTGCTCAAGAAAATTGATGGCCAAAATATTGCTTTATTTACTGTGCTTAAAATTGTATTTGGCTTTGAAACTTTTATTTAACTTGTTAAATATCTTGTTGATCTAATTGGTAAGATATTTTATGACCAACAAATGAAATTGTTAGCTCATATTTTAGTACTTCCATGGGAAATTGTAATTTGGAACTCAAGATTTAGTCTTTTTTCAAAATTGTCTGTAATTATGTAATGTTGGGTTTAGAACAATATCCATCTAAAAGTGAGCAAAACATCTGCCCACTGTTAATATGAGCTACTCTCATGCTACCTGAATGATTGCAGAACTCTGGGTGGGCTTATGTTTATTAAAAACTAAAAAATAAAACAG